>JARCZZ010040102.1:0-19337 GCA_030323915.1 Brotogeris chrysoptera
GTATTTCTCTTGTATTATTGGTGGTAGCAGTAGTGATTTGTGTTATACCTTAGTTACTAAACTGTTCTTATCTCAACATGTGGAAGTTGAATTCTTTTGATTCTCCTCCCCATCCTCCCAGGACTGGGGGAAGAAAGAGGGGGGAAGGAGTGAGAGAGCTACTGCGTGAGTTATTGAGGGGCTTAAACCACAACAGCTACTTTCAATTTCCTGTTAATAAATAGATTCCAAACACCCAAGAGCAATAGCAATTACATCCTCAGATTTACACAACTTAATAACACTAAATTATACCCTGTAGTGGGTCAGAAAATGTTAAGGGCAAAGTAATATGGTTGACTGTCAGCACACCAAAACCATTCAAATGTATGCTAGAAAGATGCCTAGGAGAAAGATCCTAGATCAGAGTTTCTTTTTCTTGAAAGTATAAATTTTGTGCAAATATCTTTATTGGCCCAATAAACAGTTAGAGCTTAGAAAGCTAAGCTATTGCTGTGCAAGAGAAAAATTTGGTGGCCTAGCAAACTTTCCCACTCAGAACTAGTTTATTCCAGGATCCTTGGAACAGTTGTCTAGCAGGGGTAAAAACACACAGTTCCGTTGTTGGAGTTATGATTTATTTTAACTGATATGCCAGCCTTTGACTTGTATTTATTTCTATCGATATCCATTTGCTTTAGAAACATCTCAAATGCTTTACACATTCATCTTAAATCAAACTGAGGTAACATAAACCCACAACCAGCCACCTCCACATAAACCAACCTTGAAATGACTCCCTTGTCTTTAGCTGTAACAACTATAAGATAAGAAGTGGGTTGCCTTGTAGAAAACCCCTAAGAGATAAAAAACCCTACCAAACTTCTGTAGGCTTAAATTTGTAATGTGTTTAAAAGATGAAAGGGTAACAGCCGAATTTGTTGTCAGCAATGCTCCTGTGGAAGTGAGAATTCATTCTTGGGCATTATAACTGATAGTGAAATCAGAAACACATCCCTGTGAAAGTTGATACTGATGGCATTTTGCAGTCTTGTTAATTTCTCTCAAGAAAAGTCAAGTTTATGGTCAGATGTCTTCAGGGCATGACTTTATCCCACCAGATTTGTTGACCGTTCCCCTATAATGTCTTGCTAACTCTCCTTTCATTCCCAAATCTGGGTTCTGCAGATTTTGGGGTTGCATGTAAATATAGGGAAGCATTTAGGTAAATCCTTAGTAAGTATAGTAACACTGTATTGTTAGAGCTAGATACTATACTAATTAGCTAGGCAAGCCCAGTAATTTCTTCATTATTTTCCATGATTTAAAGTCTGTGAAGTTCAGCTAAGTACTAACCATAATGAATCTGCATCTACTCTATATAGTCTGTCATACAAAGACAAACATGAAAATGCTTTTAGATGTGAAGCATGCTACCTGAAATAAGTGGCTCCATTTCAATTCTGATGATCATAACTTTTTGACCCTAGTAAAAGTTTGGATAGCTCTAGATGGTAGATCTTCTTCCTGTGAGACTGAGAAATAGAATAGTTATGTAATGAATGTAGTAATGCCCTTTACCCCAGATACCCAGGTGGTTCACGGACAAGCAAGGAAGGGCTGGAGTCTATCACCAGTCCAGTAACTTGAGTACTAGATTGCTACCTGACCACCTGGATAACCACTCGCTATTCTGTAGATTTCCTATAGCATCTAAGAAAAGTTCCTTAATTAACTGATATTTTGTTTTACTTTAATAAAGTGAAGACAATAATTTTAATCTTACGGGAAAATAAACACATTATGGATTTTGTATGTCTCAGCTACTATGGTAATAGAAGCAATATAATTTCAATAGAAGATCATTTTTTGTTTTGTTTTGCAATATGATTTATAATAAATCCATGACTGAACCTGATCATCTTTGAAGCATATTGTGCACTTTTTTTCTGCCAGTTCTTGTGAGAATCCTGGGTAAGTTACATTCTTCCTGCATTGCAGGTAGCGGAGAGTTTATTGTCTTAAATGCATCTTCACTGGCAACAAGGCTTCCAGTCTGAGTTTCCTGGTAGCAGCCTGCTGATTTCAGGATTGATGTATTTCTATTGGTGGAAGAGATGCTCCTCTAATTGCCTTTTTTGATGATGTCAATATATATATTACATATAGCTGGTAAATTGCTCAGCAACTTTTAGTAATATATATCCTACGAGATGTCACTTCCATTTCATGCTACATGGCTTTTCTTTCTCCCTTTAAGTCTGTACAATAGCTTAGTTCCTTTTTTGCCTTTATGTGCTTAGGTTGTGTGATCAGAACAACAGTAGATGCAATCAAACTCAGAATTAGACTGTGATTCACATTATGTAAAAGATTCATCATGCCAATTGATGTGAAATGACATGCAGTCGCTAGGCAGTGATTGCACAAGGCTTTAATATCTCCACACACTGAACCCTGTACCTATAGTGGTTCAGCAAAGCTTAGTTGTAATCATTTTTGTACTAATGCCTTTCTATGATTTCACTATGAAGAGTATAACAATGAGGCCTTTTTCTGCTATTTCTTTTAAATGCCAGGGTGTGCTGATTACACAGTTAGCATCCTGCATGTAGTTGACCTTTTGTGTAGAAATGGAATGAGACTAGTGTTTTATACCATTCAGGGGTTAGGTGTCTTACTGAAGACAGATGTCAATTTTTTATTCTTTATGATAACATTCCCCTTTCCTTTCTTGGCTCACTGGGTCAGTCACTTGGAAAATTTTTAAAGACAAGTGCATAAGGATTTCTTTTAGGAGCTCAATCAAAAAAAAAAAAAAAAAGCAGGCTTTTTTGTAATTTATAAGATGAACAAGGATTTTTGATGAAATGACTCTTCTAAATGTCAATATTCAGGAAAAGCGAATTCTAACCATAGCCTACATCTTCACGTAACTTATTGTAGATATTGAAAATTATGCTCTTTCTATTGAAAATTAGGCTCATTATATGGGCATCTCAGAAAGGTGGCAAGTATTACTCCAGATCTGTGACTCGAGCAGTGAGTGACCAGTGTGCTTGTGCATATATCAAGAGTGAAATGTGGAAGAAATGTGTTACTCCACATAATGGTCACTGATTGGAAAGTGTGCGTTGACTGGCTGGGCAGGGTTTTTCCAGCCTTGAATTCTAAGTAGAAGTGGATTTGCCTTTAATGCCCATGGATGACAAGGAATACATAGATGCTAATGTGCATGACTAAACTCTGTTTCAAAGAACTGAGTGTGACTGAGTAGCACTCCTTTTTCATTTGTGAATAACTTATCTAGATGAAAAATCCTTTCAGCTATGTATAGCAAACTAAAAAATCAGAAATATGTAAATTGTTATGTCTTTGGTCAATAATTAAAAGCATTTATTTCCAGAACTGTAAAAAATTAGTCTTTGGCTATTTTGAAATTCATACTGTGTCCTATTTCATTAAACAGGAAATGCAGATGATTAAGGATCAGACATAAGCTGTAGCCATTGACTTCTGATAGAATATTTTGAACCTATTTGTGCTCACAGTTCTTTTAATTAACTACTTTTTCTACAGGAGATCAAAGAAAACTGGAGCCAAAACCCACTGAAAGCAGGAGATCAGAAAAAGCTTAAACAAAAAATTATATTCTGTAGTTGGAAATCACGTTTTTCTGTTCACACACGCATGCTGTGGCACAGAAGCTATGTTCCCCAAGAAGAGTTACAAAACCATGAAACATGTTCTGGAGACTTCCTGAAGTCCATTAAGGACTTTGCTGGTGGCTCTGTTTCTAACACTGCTGAAAACTGTGTTCAGCTGCTGTAAATATGGAGCAGCTTAACTTTATTTTATTCATAAATATTATAAAACTATAATGCAGATTAATTTTTCATGAGAGAAAGTTGTGGGGTTTTGTTTGCTTGTTTGCTTGGTTTGGTTTTTGTTTTTGGTTTTGGTTTTTTTTTTTATTGGGGGGTGGGAGGGGGAGGTGTGTGTTGGTTGTGTTTTGGTTTTGGTTTTGGTTTTGGTTTTTGGCTCAATGCAGTTCCCAGGCTTATGCATTTCCTTTTCCAATACCGGTGCTCAGTAAGGCAGGAAATAGAATAACTGGTGACACAGTCAGACTTAGGGCAGACCACTCAATCTATTTAGCATATGTAGATATTTCACTGGTAACATTTAAATAGCCAAAATGTGTCCCAAAGGCCATTTACGAGAAAACTCATCTGGTTGTTCGGTTTCGATAGATGTAAATTTTTTTCTAAATGAGCTCAACATTCATTATAATAGAAACTTATGTGGATAGTAATGCTGTTGAGAGCCATGTGCCAGCCCTCCTTTGTTGCTTCTGATTGAGCATTGGAAGTCTGGCTATGCTCAGGTTGCTTCCAGCTAGGACTGCAGATGTTGATTTTGCTTTTCTACTCACTGAGCTATAGACATGTCCAATTATGCCTATCACTAACTAGAGTCTTTATGCACCTGTAATTTATTTCTTAATCAAAAAAGGTCTGCAGGTGGAAATTGAGATTAGAGAATAACTTTTCAGATGTGAACATGTAATATTATTTCGTGCCCCTCTCTTTCCACCTGTGATTTGCCATTTCTTCTCTTTCTCTGTTGATTCATAGTGTTGCACCATCACTTTGCAAGGGTCCATCTCCACATAGATTACTAAGAGATAAACTTTTCTTAATGTTCCTTCAGGAAGAACTTACATTTAGAGATTTAAATTTAATTTCAGAAATGCTGTAGTTCACTAAGGGTCTGTGTAGCAGGGTAACGTCTTCAGAGTTTTGGCATAACTCAATAGGATGTTTTCACCAGCCTTTGCCTCCAAGCCTAGCTAGGTCTAATGCTGGTGAAGACAGTAGAGCACTTCAGAGTATCAGCTGGTGGCATGGCATTCCCTGCAGAGTCACAGTGCCTCCAAATAGCACCTTAAGAACAGAATGGGCCTGAGTGACATTTTTTGAACGTGGAGGATGATACCCTGTGGTAAGAGTATCAGGACAAACACCAAAATTTACCACAGTGGCATAAAGAAACACCAGGCGGCAGCTGTAGCCTGCAATTCCCTTCTTTGTTCTACATTAGAACTGGGCAAAATAGTAGTTGCATGTATTAAATTAGATTAATTTTGGTCAGAATATGCTGATTCATCAAAATATGCTGGTGATTAACAGTCAGTTTTGCTAATTCTCTTCACTATAAGCTTTTAAAACAAGGCATTTGCTATTGATTTCACATAAGATATTTATTAATGGAAACAGAGCTGAAAAAGTACTACAGTATGAGGGCAAGTAAAGCACAAAAAAAAAGAAACCCCAAACAAAACAGAACAAGAAGGAAAAATAAAAGAAATTAAGAAAAAATAATGAAAAAATAAGGAAATTCTAATTAGTGCTTGCTTGTGGCAACTTTAGCCATGTTGAAACTCATAGCAGAGCCTTGTTAGTATAAACCAGCTTAATATAAATGCATTTCCTAACAGCTGTGCCCAGCTGAGATGCAGCAATCTCTGTAAAAGGGCTGTGGTTCATGTGAAATTTCTACATTCTCCACCCTAGTGTTGTAATATTAAAATTTGCAGAGTTTTGGGGTTTTTTCTGTGTTAAAGTATTTTTCCCTTCCAGAAGAGAATTGAAATGCTGAAAACAGGTTTTTTTTCTTAAGAATATATTGATGTCATTTGTAAAAAAAAAAAAAAAACAAAAGAAAAAAAACACTTCTAGAAAGGCAAAAAGCTGAATTTATATAGGAAAATATTTTTTTTTTTACATTTGCCTCCAGCTGGGATGAGAGATATTGTTCTACCAGCTTATTATGCATTTAATTATGTGAAATTAAAAGATGGAGAATATTAGCTTTGTTTTGTCAGAGTTAACATTACATATTACCCATGCATCCTTCTCTAAAATAAAGTAGCTAACAAATATATTTCCCATGTGCTAGTGGTATTCCTGAGTGTAATGAGTGAGTGAAAGATGGAGGGAGGTATTTTGAAAGGAGGGTTTCCTTTGATCCTACATCACAAATGTATCTGTCTGTTCTTTGCGCTTTACTCTGAACAGACTGTCTGAACACTGAAATACGCTACATGAGCATTTGAAAAGAGCATGTAACAATCCGCTTGCTGGACTTGCCAACTCTGCAGACTGCTGGAGGTTAGGCAACCCAAATAAATAAACAAAATCCAAATATTTTTTGCTAATGCACAACCCAAAATCTCAAACATTAGCTGTGCACTGCTCTCACTTTCCTACATTTCTCATTTTCCTTTATTGATCTGTGTTTCATTTACTTTTCCTCTACTTCAAATTTAGTGATTTTACAGCCTTTGTAATTAATTTTATGAGTTTCTAATGTTGGACTTAAATTTGATTGTATGCTTTACTTGACTAAATTTTGAAACTAAATTCAGACCAGTTCTGGTTTGATGACAGTATCCAGCCACTACCTTTCTATGTTTATATTTAGATATAATTGTGTTTAACCAATGGGAATTTCTGCTGCATGTACACAAAGCTGTCAATCTGAACTGTGTGCAAATAACTAATCAGCTGTGCAGAAAGCATAAAGTACAGTGTAGACATGTTCTCTCAATCCAATCTATGAAAGGAAAGTAGGATTTTTTCTTTAAAATAAATTGTATTTTCTCTCAAAATACTATTGTATGTTTTCTGACATATATACCTAGACTTAACCTTTAAGGGAGAGAGAAATTTTGAAACTTCCTCTAAGGGCTATAGTAAAAGTCAGAGAATTTTCTTTCTGTCTTTCAACTGAGCTGTTTATATTCACATCTGCCACAGAATATGTCTCCATAAGAGAGCTGTCAGTAAGGAGTACATATGTGCCTTAGGATCTTTCCACTCTGGCTTTGTAGACTAGGCCATTGATAAAGGTAGGATTGAATAAAGGTGTCTAACATTGTGCTAGAGCTCCTGCAGCTCAGGCACTTATTCTGTTCTGATGACTCTGCAATTAGTGTAGTGTCCTCCAGGATAGCTTTGGAACAGACATGGGTGGTAATTTCTTAAACTCTTGCAACAAGAGTCACTATAGTTTATCTTCCACACTATTAATTATATTCATATACACCCAGAGATATGCACACAGAGTTAATTCATCCCTTGTGTATGCTTTATGTTTAAAGGTCAAAGAAGCAGTGTTGGTTTTGTTTTTCTAGTTGGTTCTTTTGTGTATTACAATAGAAGCGAACATTGTTTATAGTCACACATTTTTATTTCACTCAGATATCCATTTGCATGAAAGAATTCAGATTTTGATGTCATACAAATTGTATATGCATGTACAAAACTTCTGTGACCAGATCAGGCAGCAAGCTCAAAAAACATGTCCACCTGTGGCTTAGCAAGTATTTGTCTAACAATAGTTGTTACTCTGCCTACCGTGGGCACAGGTGCTTTCAAGGAAAATGATTATCTGAATTTTGATGATATAAGTAACAGCAAGACAGAATATAGCGATGACCCTCTGATTCTTTTAGATTTTTTATTTTTTTCTTCAAAACAATTATTTTCAGGACAAATCAGTTCATCTGATTATGTCATATTTTCATTTTACTATCCATACTGCATAATTTTGAAAGGGAATGTGATGACTTAAATGGTGTGAAAAAACACTAAATGTTTTATAAACAAAGAGAGGGAAAGATTTTTTTTTCTTTTTCTGGTTAAATAAGGATTGTACCAAAAAATTAAACAAAAAATTGCTAGTAGCAGATTTGCTATTATTGCCGTCTTTGACATAGCACAGACATTACTGCTTTCTCACTGCTTTTGTCTGTTTGAAGAGCTGAGATAGAAAAATTTGCGTTTTCCTTTTTTTTAAAAAAAAGAACAGCTTTGGTAGTTTCATTATGATATGATACTGCACAACATCAAAACCATTTTTTGATTGAACACTCGTTTTTCATTAATCAGTCATTTAAATTTTTCTACTTTATTTTTTATTTTTATTTGAACATTTTAATTTTCTTAAAGTGTTCAAGTAAACCAGTTGCTTGTAAAGTTTCTGACAGATAAGCTGAAGAAAGGAAAGACCTATTATTTGGTCTTGACAGCACTATTCCAATTCCTTCCCAATCTGCAAGCCCTGACTCTGCCAGACCTGGGCCTCCCTTAAGCTGTTTCTGATGCTTGCATGGAAGCACATCCTGCAATAATTCAATATACAGATAAAGTATTTATATGCATTTAGGTGCTGTAATGCCATTTCTTCTTTCATTTTTTATGCTGTGTTATGATGTGTCAACAAATACAGCTTTTATAAGATTTCTCAACATTGTCTGAATGCTACTTGCAGGTTTTCCTGACTTAAACTGGTTGAGACCTACTTGATGCTGTGTTGTGCCATGTGACCGTAACAATCCACATCTTTCCACTGCTTCATTCCATGACGTAGGCATTTCCTTGGTGAATATCATACAGGTGCCCAGAACTCCGTTGGAAAACTGGGCTTTCACAATACTGATGCACAAGGACCTAGTATTAGGAGGGAACAGCTAAGTATCTACCACTGAAACATGGTCAAGCAGGTATTCCATGCCCTCTTTGTAAAGTAGGAGATAAAAGAGTAAGTCTGGAGACAAAATCTGGGTGGCTTGCTAAGTAAGGATTGAAAAAGTGAGGACAACATAGAACAAGGAGTTACAGTGTTCAAGGCCAGGCTGGATGGGGTTTTGAGCAACCTGGTCTAGTGTGAGGTGTCCTTGCCCATGGCAGGGCGTTGGAACCAGATGATCTTTAAGGTCTTTTCCAACCCTAACCATTATAGGATTCTATGAGAATTTGGTCCAGTCTCCCTAGAAGGAATGTTGATTTCCTCTGTCAGTCTCAGGTCCAGTACGATAAAAGTTTTTTTTGACTCTGACTGTTGATTTTTGGAAGTGCAAGGATCTAATGAGTCAGTTACCATGACCTCTAGTGCTTTTCATATTCAAACATCAGATTGCAAAAAGCTTTGTTTTACTAGCAATACTGTTTGATACACAGGGCTCTGATTCTGATGTAATTTTCCACTTATTCATGATAGTGAGACATTGCCAGGACAGATTCTTAACTATGAAATTGTTTGAACTAAGTGCTTTGGCAAAATATTAATTTTAGATAATTTTCCTAACATGACCTCTCTTCTAGTTCTCTTCATTTTTCTTGTTGACAGAGCTTTGTCATTTAAGAACATGGAATAAATTAAATTGCTGGCCAAGATCCAAACAACAAATTGAAGTTTATGCTAGGTATGGAGTGTACTAAAATCCACCTGTCAAGCCTACCTCATTGTTAATAAGGACAGCATAATCCTGAATGAAGAAGAGACTTTAAAACTAACAACCCTGATTCTAGTAATGCTGGGCGTCACTTGAATATAACAACTTGTATCATGTCTGGTTGCACGAGTCAGCAAGGTTGCACAAGGTAGTTTAGTGCAAAGTAGGTACCCCTGGTGAAATCCTGCTAAAACCTTTGATCATAATTCCACAGCTTTCAAGTGGCAATTTAGCCTTGAAGTCTATGAAATAAAATGTGTTGAGGCTTTTTCCTGTACCAGAAAGTGGTAGTATTAAAAGTTGCAGTTTAGCAGTTTACTGGCCTTATTATATTTCATGGGTGGTGTACCAGCTTACCTCCTGTGTAGTGGGTGCTTTTTGCGTGCAACAGCTGATTAATAGGGAAGCAAGAAATATGAATAGAAGATTTACTTATACTTTCATTGCCACAGGGGAAGGCATATAGTGAGGCTGCAGCGCTGTTACACACTTCCCAAAAAGTAATTTTTATCTAGTTCTCAGTTTTACAAACTATCGTGATCTGATCAGTTTCCCAGAGGAGGGATTTTTTCTTCCCTTTTTTTTTTTTTCCATCTTCTCAAGACAGATGCATCAACAAACAGTAGGAGGGCTGGCTCATCTCCACTGATAATAGCATGCAGGATAATTTTGCCATGTGATTCTCTTTCTTCTTTGACTCTAAAAGATGTTTGAAAAAAGAGTGGCATTAATTTAAATAGATTTCCCATAAACAGGATTTACTAAAAAAATATAAAATCTTTGCTTCAATCTCATCTTTTAAAAGTACAGAAAAGAAAAAGCCTGCTATGATGTTCCAGCCTTTAAAAATGTTATTGATGACTGAGAGTATTTTCTTAGTGAGTAAATGGAACATATTTGGGGAAATGTACTTGCTGTGAAGAATTTTTACCTCTGTGCACATCACTGCTTTTTTCAGTCTGTCAAGGAAAAATAATGATTTTTGCTAACTCCTGCTCTTTTAAAGCTGGACCTTCATCTAACCTTGACCAGGGTCATGGCATAGAATGAATTGATAAGACATACTTCATTTTGGATTAAATAACGATGAGACTGACAGAGCCTAGAGGGACTTGCAATCCTAGTGCAGAGTTTATCGGCGCTCTTGTGGAGGAAAAACAATATGACATGGTTTAATTGCTTTCTATGTAAGAAGTTATAAACCTGTGAAAGCTTGATTCTCATTTTTTACTGTGTTTTGAAAAACACCAACATCCCAAGAACTTATTATCCAATTTTGTACCTATTATTTCTATTTTTTTCTATTATCCATATATAATAATTTCCTTCCTCCTCCCTTTTCACTTGTGGTGACAGTACCTTGTTTTATTTTCCACAACTTCTTTTGGTTTGCACATGTTTTTGATAACAAACATGTAACTGTATATTACAGTTTAACCTAAAATTTTTAATGTGGATGACCAAAAGTAGGGACCTGGAGGTCAATGTTACTTTCAAATTCTAGAGAACTATGTTTTGAAAATAGGTCCTTATAAAGAATTTTACCTTGCATGTCTTTGCAGTAGCAAATGGCTGTCCCTGTGTTTCATTATGTGACGTAAGTGACTTGTGAACATCCAGTCTAAAACTTTGATGTAGAATTTTCTCAGATCTTAGGAGATAAAAGAATGTCACTTGTCAGTTGGATAGCTAAAACTGATCCTTTCCTTCAGGTAAATAAGAAATCATCTTTTGATTTATGAGTTGTACATTTGAAGTGTTATGTGACTGTTTCTCCAAGATGGTTTTAACTGGCAGTTGTGGTAGGAATTGGAGGATGCCAGTTATAGCAGCATATCAACACCAAGAGCCAGGTGAATACACCATAATGCTATATATTAATTTTGAGTTTATGCACTGTAAACTGCATGAAAATTTTAAGGAATGTGTTATCCAATGTGGCAATTCTTTTAGAAGCAGCATACCTGTTAATCAATTTTAAAACCTCAGTTCTCTACTGTAAATGCCTATGAACAGTTTTCTTTTAACAAGCAGTCTTAGAACTACTTGTGCCCTTATCCATTATTTAGATTTCAATTTCAATACGTGGTAATGAAACTGTTCCCTAGCAATCTGTAAAATTAAAAGAGTATGTTTTTATTAGTGGATTTTTCAGCAGACTGATCTAAATCTTATTGAGCTCATTAGGAATACTTTATTCTTACTCAGGGTAGAACTGAAACATGAAAGGAATTTACTATTATAAAAGGAATTGCCTGTGCAACGTTTGTAATAAACTGTAACATAAGATTCATTTTAATGATTCTCATGAATTTATTATAAAATTTCTAGCTTTGCCACAGATATCTTCTGTAACCTTGAACAAATCATTGAAACTGCCTTCTTTATTCCCCTGTCTGTAGAGTGGGGAAAACTTTGTTCCAAGTTTATAACATTTTGTTTATTAAAGCTTCACATCTTTCATGTCCTTGATGTGTTTGTACAGGACATAGGTAATTGTGGCTTCACTGATAGTTGTGGCTTCCACTCACATTCATAACTGAAATATGTAAGTGAAGCAACAGGTCTATTTGCCAGACTAGATGGCACTTCAATATAGTAACCCCTTTTCTTAAAAGACTATTGTAAAACTGAAAATGATGAGCCTTTCCAAATATTTGTACATATAAATTTCAGTGGGTTAGCTTTGCTCAAATCTTTACAAGCTCTTCCACAGACAATGTATCTCCTTCATTTAATTTTCCAGACATGTACGTTCTGTGGTGATGAACTCATAACCAAGATTAAATGACTTGTGCCTGACTGAGTAAAGTCCCAATTCTACCTTTTCTAGGAACTCCAGGGCTCCCAGGACTTCTACATACTCAGTTTTCATTAATTCTAATATAGCGATTTCTGTTAATGCAGTTTTGCTGGACATTTCCTAAAGAACTTGATCACTCACCTACTTCTTTATTTTCCGCCACAGTATTTTTCATGGAACTGTACTTAATAACATAAAGGAAATCTTCAGTGCCTTTCCCTTTGTTTGCTGACCTACAAATGGGTTAGGTGAGAGTGTAGGGTGTATATTTTGATTGATCTTTCCTCTCATAGATCTTGCAGTGTAATCTTTGCAATATAAACATGGAGGTGAATATATGCTGATTTGTGGTTCTGTTAGGGTGAATTAAACAACTTGCTTTGGCTGACTGAGCAGCTCACTCCTGTGCTAGTGCCTGGCTACTGCTCTCTCGTCTACTCTACAAGGGAAGCACAGACTTCCACTTCTCTTGCACCATTCCTGCTGCCTATCCTTTTCCTGGAGGAGCTGAAACCAGCAGCAAACCAACACATGGCAATTTAAAAATAGTCATTTTGGTGTATCTGCTTACTGAGAGAACAGTAAAATTATTGTATCAAACAGTATTTAGCTATTAGATCATCTCAGTAATGCAATTAATACCTGTAGATCTTCTTCATTATTTTTCAGGCAAGAAGAGGAGGGAGATCCTGGCCAACCGTATGTAGGTATGGCTATAACACTGAAACTGTTATCTTCAGTTTGTTCAAGTTTCACCTTAAAGGCTGACAACCAATAGTATTAAAGTCATTCTTTCATTTCAAATGATCACCCACTATGAAAGTGAGATATGTGAATGTGAGTAAAATACATGCTTTTTGCTTTCTCTCAATGCCTTGTGGGTAAATACATATCTATTTCCCTATTTAAATAACTAAAACAGTGATTTTTGGAAGAGGTGTGAGCTCAACTCAAAAGTAAATTATTTCCTTCACTCTAACTAGTCTTGAACTGGATTTTAAAAACTTCAGATATTTATTGTTTCTCGTGAACATAGCAGCTTCCTAATTCAATGACAATTATCAATATGTTTAAAGTTTCTGTTGCTTGCAACTGTCAGTGGTTTAGTGACATTTAGTAATCTGTTTATGATATTTTCCTAGGGAAAAAAGATTTGCACAACAGCTTGAATACTTTGTAGAACAGAGTCTACCCACCACAATCAAGTAAAAGTAATGAACTAACTGTTTATCTTGAAGAAAGTTTTGCTTAACACCAAAATGGACTTGTAGTCAGAGTTCAAAAATAGTCATCCTTCTAATGTTGGTATGTAAAATACTTTCTCATTGACCTGTGAATTCGTGATGAAAGTTAGTTTGGAGGTGTTTTATGAGTCAGTAAAAAGTTAAAAAAGAAATGATGGCAAGTTTGCTCTGATATTTTAAACCTTAAAAGTAGTACTGATTGTTAAAGTTAATTTTCTAACTTTAATTTACATTTTCATAAAAATTCATTGACATTTTGCAATTTTTACCTCTGTTTCTGAGGAATTTTAGTGATTCATCTGAATAAACAAATGGGACAATTCACGGAATACTAAAAGTAATACTTTTTTTCTAAATCTTATGGAACAGAAGTAAAGATGGGCATGGTATAAAATGAAAAGAACAAAACTGTGTATCTTTCGGAAGGTTTCTCCCTGATTAACTGGACAAAACTCATACTGTGTTTTGCTTGTTTTCTGGAGGAAGCCAGACCCAAATAAGCCATTATTCCATTGGTTAAGATTAGTGTGTGTGTGTGTACGAAGTTTCTAAACTTTTTAAAAGCAATTTTTATTTCAGATGTGTATAAAATTACAAAAGGTACCGAAATACATCTTTGCTATCTTTACAGTTAAGGAAATAAATGTTGTGGAGAAGTTGTAATGCTTCCTATTTCCATCAGAGGGTACTATAAACATGCCTAAAACTTTTTGGCTTCACCTACAAGTAAGTGGTTGTTTCTTTCAATTTTGAATTTTCTGATCGTTTTCCATGTTTATAAATTCTGTGTACCATCAGATACATTTGCCTTGCTGAAAACATGCGTGGATTATGTAGCCTCTTTCAAAACATTTGAAAACAGGTTTAGCAAATGTTCTCTTTTCCTTGTAAATATTCACTGGATATTCCCTTTTAAAAAGGTGTTTGTTCCAAAACTTCTGTGTGTAAATTGCTAAAGTAGACGAAGGTAAAAGGTATTTCTTAACTTCCTGAACATCTTACCTGTACTGGCAATCAAAATACAGTTTCTTTCTCTGTAGCTACAGAAAGCAGTTCTATCAACGGAGACACTTTTAGAACCTGAAGTAGTATATTCGATATGTCCTGTACAAACATGTTTTATAGAAAAGCAGCAGTCACCTGCCAACAACTGGCTGCCCTTGGGACAGACACTCCTTGGTACGCGAGCCATAGCATGTGGTTGTTCCTACTATGCCAGTGCCTTGCTCCTCCAAGGATGCTCTGGTATGCTTCAAGGGGTTGTTCGGGTTTCACTATACCGGTTGCTCTCATTTGTACTTATTTTCACAATATGTTCACACTAGCTTTTTATTCATGTGACTACTTGAGGTCAGGTGGCCTTTTGAACACCAAAGGCATTATTTGTGTGCAAGAAGGGAATATTTAATATTTGTTTTGTCTTCATTTAATGACAAACTTCTCTGCTTGCAGTTTGTCATCTAGGCACAAATGAGCAATGGAGCTGTGCACCTTTGATGGCTGCAGATAAGAAACAAGAAGGGACCAGTTCACAGACAATGCATGGGGATAAATGTATTCACAGGGCCTGGCAGGCAGGGCCTGTCCCAGGCCCAGCCAGCAGCAGGATAGCCAAAGAGTGGTGAGGCCAGCCCCAGTCCTGGGCATCAGGCATCTCCTCTAGGAAAGGCCAGGCCAGCCTGGGCCAGGACATGGTCCCAGATATAGGCTCAGCTCGGTGGGGCCTGCGGCCAGACGAGGTAATATAGCGTTGGTTGTTAATATCATTCTAATGTTAAGATGATGAAATAAAACCATTCTAATCATCTTCTTACTTCCAACCCCACAAACATGTCCTGTACACATTAATACACTACTAATAGCAACAGTATAGAATATACAGATATCAGAGACCTAAATTTGTTTTGCTTGGCTAGTTGTTTGTTATTGGGTTTTTTTTTTCCCTTGGTTATTTATAACTGTGTTTTGCATAGATTTTTAGAAGCTGTGGTGTTTTTTCCACTTTTTAACTACAGAGTTTCTTTTTGATTTGCAGCTAAACCCCACCAAAATATGGCTGGAGCTCATTTGATTTTGTGACAGATTTTAGGACTAGTAAGAGAAATCAGAACCTCTGGAGTGCATTTTATTCACTTACCCAGTCCTTACTATCATCTTTGGATATAATGAGTTGCCTGTTTCTCTCCAGGAAGTGAACCTTGGTGACTAATTTTGACTTCGACGTCTTAACAGTCAAGTAACAGTAGATGTAATTCATTCAAAAAAACAGAAAATTTTGCTTTCATTCAATGCTGCGAATCACACCAGAGTGATTTCGAAACATCACAACATCACAGAATGGCTGAGGTTGGCAGGGACCTCAGGACATTGTCTTTTCCATTGCCGCGGTTCCAGTCAAGGTCAGCTAGACTGGGCTGCTCAGGAGCTCGTCCAGATGGATTTTGAGTATCTCCAAGACTGGAGACTCCAGGACCTCTCTGAGCATCCAGCTCTAGAAATTGATTACTCCTACAGTAAAAAAGATTTTTCTTGTGCTCAAATGTAATTTTCAGTACTTCAGGAAGTGCACCTAGAGGTAGCTAAACAAACTAGACTGACTGGATTACTAACTGGAAAAATAACACTACTCCTTTCTTTTGCCACATTATACATGTTTCTATCATATTTTTGTGAAGAAACATTAAAACCAGTTTTAATTGGTATGTAGAATCAATTTGCATTAAACCAAAAAATGAGTCATACAGTTGTAGTTGGAAGTTGATAGAATGCTTATAAAGAAGAATTTTTAATTGTCCATTATTTAGTAATATTTTATTTGTTGATTTCTTAAGCTGAATTTTTAAGATAGCACACAGAACTAAAAAGTGCTTTAAGTTCAAAATGTTCTGTATTGTAGTTTATCCCTTTCTAATATGTTTTGCCTCAGTGGATTTGACCAAAGTAACTAAAACAGTTTGGAAAAGGAATTGCTGCTGACTCATTGGCTCCTTGCATATTTTATGGATTATTAAATTGTTAAAATATTCATTTAGATCTGAACACTAACAGCATTCTATAGGTAGAACACGTTTATTTCTAAAATAGTGCCTATGACTGTATCACAGGTTAAAAACTTAAAAGGAGGGCTGCATGTATAAACAATTTCACTTTC
The DNA here is from genome assembly GCA_030323915.1 of Brotogeris chrysoptera. NCBI lineage: Eukaryota > Metazoa > Chordata > Aves > Psittaciformes > Psittacidae > Brotogeris > Brotogeris chrysoptera. The sequence continues at coordinate 16,479 of JARCZZ010040102.1, forward strand.
AATATGAGTACGTATGGAACTACATATAAAAAAATGAAAGTATTTATGTGCATATAGATGCAATTTTAAAAATGTAAATATATGCAATTTATGCATTTATTTAAATGTAGGTAAAACTGTTTACTTCAGTGAAGTCATTCTTGGGAAAGACTAACTTCATGTAAGCAAAATCAGAATATGGTTCATTTGATTAAAAAAACCCCAAAGGCCTGACTATTTTTGCTTAGTTTAGATTCTTAAACTGTAAGGAAAAGAAAAAAGGGGTATAAAAACCTACTGAATCTCAATATGTAAGCACTAAAGGCATTGGAACTGAGTATCTTTTTAACCTTCATATCTGAACTTAGTATAGTAGAGAATTCTGTGTGCTATATTCTGATTCCACTGAGGTAAATAACAGAATTCCAATTGTACGCAGTGGTACAGGATTAGTCCCTCTATTTTTTACTGGGGCAGAGGCTTTTTCTATACTATTATTTTATCTTCATATAAATATAGCAGCATTATTGAAAGCCTGAAGCTGCATGCCATTGCTTTGCTCATCTTCTTAAATTCAGAACCACATGGCAGATTTCTGTGGAGCCTTATCTCTCAAGCCAAAAAGAAAAGCATGATCACAATAGTCAGCTTGGCTTTTCTTCTCATCTCTATATGCACTTCAGTGCAGGAGAAGTTCAGACACCACAGGGCTTCAAATGGTTTCTTTCAAAAGCATTAAGAAAAAAAAAAAAGGAAAAAAATATTAAGCTATTACAAAAGAAGCTTTCAGCTAGTGTATGTTTATTAAGTTTACTTTTTTCTATCCAGCATATTCAAAGGCAACTGATTAAACTGTCCCAAATAAAAATGACAGCGCTTTCTTCAAGTACAGCTAAATAATTTTGTGGAGATTTTTATCATATCTCAGCCTTTGTACTGGATATTTGTTGAGACATTTCAAATAGTCTATGTACACTGCCAAATACAGTCCTGTTCAGAATATGCTGAAATATTGTATCTGGCTAATTTGAGATAAAAAAGTTTGTTCTTAATCACTATATGACATACTTTGCAATTTTTATAGATACTAAGATGTTATTTCTTGCTTCACGTGTATTCCCAGTGAAAATATTGGTGCAAGTCAGAAGAATAAGGGTGGACCAATATAGCGGCAGAAATTGTTGTATGGCACAGCACACTATGACCTTGTTTGAGTATCCTGCTTTAATCTTTGCATTCAGTAATGTTTTAGCTGTGTGATAACTTACTTTTATTTACAGGTAGCCAATATTTTTGGAAGGGGGCATTCAAAGGCAAAAAAAAAAAAAAATTGAATAACATTGTATTCATTAAAATGGAGGTAGAACAGGACTTTTGAATTCAGATCCTTATCTGTAAGTCCTCTTGAGGTCAACATCTAACACTATCTGAGGATCTGTTACTTTATCTTCATGATTTCCTTCTTTTTCTTTTTTATTTTTTTCCAATAAATAAGTCTCTTCCATACAAAAAAAGTTGTTCTTATTGAGTTAGGGAATTTAACTGCTCATTTTTTTGTACCATGGTTCAGTATGAAAATCGATAAACCCAATTCCTTTTTGTTTCTTTCTCTGCTCACGCTTTCTTTTGAAACTGGTGATTAGTGAACAGTATGACATTCAAAGCATGTGACTAAACCAAACAGTATTGTTGCTACCAATCTTCTCTTTTTTTTTTCCTATTCATAAAGTTCATCTTTATTTGAGTTCATCTAAGAGATAGGCCAGATAATAATTTAGTTTCAGTTTTACACAAACTGTTACTGCCACCATAATTTCACATCATGCTTTTCTGTCTGGGGATCAGAATGTAGAAAAGTTGCAAGAAGAATCTGGAACTTGACATCTACAAGAATAAAAGAAAACTTATAATCTCCTATGAAAAATAAAGTTAATGCATCTTTTGATAATATCTTTCTCATTTTGAAATGACAGATATAATGGAACTTCCACCACTGAGTTTAGGAAACATACATGTACATTAACAAAAGGGGTACTTTGTGTATACGTGTACATCAGTCAGCACCCACCTGAATTTGCAACTAAGCATTTAGACCAGCAAAAAAACCCCTACTTATAAGCATTTAAAAAAATGTCAGTTATTTTCTTTCTTTCTATGAGTTCTCTTTTCTATAGTTTCCTGTTCTAAGCATTGTTCTTTCCTCCTGCTGTTTACACCAATTATTACAGAAAAAAGTAATGGCTGCTTACCTGCTTCAACCACTTTAATCATGCTGATTGGACAGTTCTCCTTTGACTGCCTGTGCATGAGTATCAATAGCATCATGCCTCTTGAAAGAATTTGTGACTGGAAGCATAGCCTGTGGAAAATAACATTCTCATTTGTGATATTTCTTCTTAATTCTTTTTGTTAATAGACCAAAACAGTCTCCAAAAATGTTACCACCCACTGCTGTCTTTACTGGAAGAGAGGCAAAATGAATCCCAGTGAAGAGAAGATTACTTTGAGGATAATGTCTTCACTGAAAAGTAATTACTTTAATAATTACTTTAACCCACAGCCTATTTTAGCTCTTTCCCAGTTAGCACTACCTGTGGTTGTCACTCTTAACCACTGCCGCTAGTTTATGTGGCTCATGACACTGAGCAAGTATAGCACCTTTGATAGCTGATTCAAGCTCACTGAGGTAGTAGTTATAATGTTGTGTTGCTCCCTTGTCGTGGTTTAAGCCTCTCACGCAGTTTGTTCACTCACTCCCCCCTCTTTCTTCCCCCAGTCCCGGGGGGATGGGGAGGAGAATCAAAAGAATGCAACTTCCACATGTTGAGATAAGAACAGGTTAGTAACTAAGGTATAACACAAATCACTACTGCTACCATC
>JARCZZ010040104.1:6348-25950 GCA_030323915.1 Brotogeris chrysoptera
AGAGGAGAGGAGAGGAGAGGAGAGAGGGGAAGGGAGGAGAGGAGAGGGGAAGGGAAGAGAGGAGAGGGGAAGGGAGGAGAGGAGAGGGGAAGGGAGGAGAGGAGAGGGTTCACCCACAGTAAAAGGCAAAATCCCTATAGGAAACTCAGCAACACATGAAAGTATTTGGCATCTGCCTGCATATGCAGGACAGATGCTACATATTTGTATATATTTGTAGTGGGACACTTTAGTAAAAATTAAGGTTTCTTGCTAAAGAATGTACAGTTCCTCCTGCCAAAATTAACTGGGAAGACACTAAAGAAGCCGCAGCTAGTTGCACAAATACCTGTAAATGTTTCTTTTCCTCTTCTGTGCAGTGTTGGAGCACTACCAAACTATCTGCAAGCAAGATGCCAGTCCTAATATTGGAATTCAGCTTTAGAGTAAGTGGACATTCAGGAAGTTTAACATTCTGATGGGAATGATTTGCCTGTCTTCAGCCAGGAAGCCAAACCTTTATACTGCAGACGTTCATTAACACAAAAACCAGCAGAAAACATCAATGAATTAAATACTTGCCTCCTAGTTAGTATGTGTAATCAAAGAGCTGTGATGGTGTCAAATACATTGATGTGAGAATCAAGGTATGGACAATGTTGTGTGTGTATTTTCCTTTGTCCAATTTGGATTCCCTGAGAAGAAATCAGTCTTTCTCTGAATTGACTCATAAAGCAGTCACCAGGTCTAGGCTGCAGATATTTTTCAGCTGCATTATCTTAATCACTGGAGCATTTTATTCCTGCAGAGTGATATTTTTTTAAATTGTGTTTATTTTTCCTCTCACAAAATCTTGCAGGAAAAAGGTATCAGGAGGTGAAATATTTTGTTCTGATTCTACACTCTGTTTCAATAACTCTGTGGATCTTATTTCCTCAGCAGACTGAGATTCCATGTTCACTGGACTACAGTTTTGTCACTTTTCAAACTTTAGTGTAGTTAAAATTAAACTTTGACCACATAATATGTTAATACCCGAATCAAGAGTACTTCACTGACTCAGATTCCATAGAAAGGTTGTGTCTGCTGAGGAGGTGGTATAAGACCTGCTCAAATCCAAATTTGTCTTTCCCCAAGTAGATTGGTTCAGGCACTGGGTGAACTCTAAAGCAGTTAGGTCAGACTGCAGTGCATGTGCGTTTCCACAGGCCTCATCTCTCTTTATGCACTGGGCAGTTCCAGGGCTATTCTCTGGCCCTGAGGCAAGCTGGCATGCAACAGGTTTTCTCCAAGGTATTAAACTTCTCGGTCTCCAAGGCAGGTTGGCCAGACACAGGCTTCTTGCTGGAAGCAGATCCTTCTCATACTAACTCCCAGCCATGACCAGGGTTTGTTTGGGACAATGCTCATTGAAAGAAGACAAATCCAAGCCTTAACAATTATCCTTAACAATTTATTAGACAAAATTAACAGTAATCCTTACCAATTTATTAGACGACAAGCTGAAATGCTGGGGCCCAATGTCCTTGGCTCTGTCCAACTTACTAAAATAGATGTAGCCTTGAACTGGGTATAGGTATATAAATATATATATATGGGTGTCTGGGTGTACTCACAGAATCATAGAATAGTTAGGGTTGGAAAGGACCTTAAATTCATCCAGTTCCAACCCCCCTGCCATGGGCAGGGACACCTTACACTAAACTATGCCACCCAAGGCTCTGTATTAGCCTTGAAGACCACCAGCAATGGAGCATTCACAAATTCCCTGGGCAACCCATTCCAGTGTCTCGCCACCCTTACAGTAATGAAATTTCTCCCTGTTTAAGTTTGAACCCGTTACCCCTTGTCCTCTCACTACAGACCCTAATAAAGAGTCCCTCCCCAGCATCCTTATTATAGGCCCCCTTCAGATACTGAAAGGCTGCTATGAGGCCCCCATGTAGCCCTTTCTTCTCCAGGCTGAATAGCCCCAACTTTCTCATCCTATCTTCGTACAGGAGGTGCTCCAGTCCCCACATCATCCTCGTGGTCCTCCTCTAGACTTGCTCCAACAGTTCCATGTCCTTTTTATGTTGAGAACGCCAGAACTGCACACAATACTCCATGGGAGGTCTCAGGGGAGCAGAGTAGAGGTGCAGGATCACCTCCTTCGACCTGCTGGTCATGATCTTTTTGATGCAGCCCAGGATACGGTTGGTTTTCTGGACCGCGAGTGCACACTGCCAGCTCATGTTCATTTTCTCATCAACCAACACCCCCAAGTGTGGGTGAAGGGATAGAAATATTTAACAAAATGGATTCAGGCCATATCACACTCCTCAGGTTTAAGACCTGGGAACAGTGAAGAAAACACCAGGTGCTATTGCCCTGGTCAGGCCTAAGCCTTGGGAACAGTAAAGACAACAATGAAGGGTGAAGATCAGTTAGCAAAACAAAGCAGACAGTTTGCAAGATAAAGAAGGATGTGCATCTCAAAGACAGAACAAACAATGTGAATGTCTGTAACCCTTAGTAGTTTTGCTAAATCGGGATGATAAGGGATTGAGAGAGTTGAAAGTTACTGCTTAGCATTTAGTAGACTATAAAAGGGATGCGAGATGTGAAACAAATTATTTTGTTTGCAGCCAGAAACGGGTTGTGCCTTACGCCTCCACCTCGAAGTCCTCCTCAGGGCTGCTCTGAATCTCTCCTCTGCCTAGCCTGGAGCTGTGCCTGCGATTGCTTCGATCCAGGTGCAGGCGGTTGCACTTGGCATGGTTAAATTTCATAAGGTTGGCATCTGCCCACCTCACAAGCATGTCAAGGTCCCTCTAGATGGCATTCCTTCCCTCCAATGTATCAACCGAACCACACAGCTTGGTGTCATTGGCAAACTTGCTGAGGGCGCACTCAATCCCACTGTCCATGTCACCGACAAAGACGGTGAGCAAGACTGGTCGCAACAGTGATCCCTGAGGGACATCACTCGTTACTCACAATCTACCATGCATGACCTTTCAGGAGAGCGTTGATGTCCTAAAACAATACCATGGGACACCAATCTTACACACTGTAAGGCATGTTGGGATAGGTGAGGTGACAGAGGTCATTGCAGACTGCGCGTGCTCCCCAGTCAGTCTGCAAGCACCACCAACTACTTGGAGTGTTGCATTTTCAATGTCAGAGGGCTGGATCAAGAGGTGCTGAAATGTAACTGAGCTCACCAGGCAAGACAGCTGTGCTGATTTGTGGAAGATGAGGGTGGCTAACTCCTGCTGAGCTTGCAAACATGCTTTTTCCAGAGCTGGAAGGGTGCAGTGAACTATGAAATACTCAGTAGTCATTTTTTGATGGTGACAGTGGAGACTCAAGTAGAGTAAAATTCCAAGTTAATTGGATCAGCCTCTAAAAATTCACTAATAAAGAAAGCACAGTGCTCAGCGTCTTACTGGATTGCCTATTAGGCACAATGACTGTCATACAGAAAGTAAATTCCCATTTTTATCATTAAACTGGCAGTGAGGACTGTCATGTTTTCTCTTTGGGGAACTTTTTCAATGCCAGCTTTGTAAACTTCATTCAGAGCCAAAGAACTGGTTAAAAATCTGGTAATGGTAAAGAATTTTCAAAGAGAAATTCCCTGACAGTACAGTGCCATTGTTGTGCTACATTTTCTTTTGAAATGCCAGCAAGAAACAATTAAGGAGCAGCACTTGTAATGTATAATTGATGGTTTGCAGGTATCTAGAAACTTAGAGCAATTAGGCCCAGGGTGCAACATTACTTATTCATCACCATCTGGAACTTATAACTTTATAAGCCCTGCTATAGTTTAGGTTTGTCTGGCAGAAATAGCAAGTTTAGCGTTTAAGTGTTGCATTATGCTGCAGAAGTTAAATATTTAATAGTGTCCTGACATAATGCAGCTGTGTGGGATAAGATGAACATGTGTGGTCAGAGCACAGTGGTATCTAGATATTGCAAAATATAAGGAACAGAATGCTCTTCTGAAAGCAAGAGGGCAGGGAATTCTTCCAAGTAAATCTGCAGCATTTCTATTGCATCAATAGAAAGCTGTGTCATTGATCCTTGGGTCACAGCATGCATTATCTAGTAGCAGCTGTGATTTAAGTTTAGATATGATTCAGGCTGGTGAAAGAACTGTTTCTATGAAAATCTGAGAATCTCCCACTTTCTTCTTTGATGTTAAAATAGAGGAAGATTAAAGATGGATAGGGAATTTTTGAGAAAATATTTTCTTAAAAAAAAAAAAGTCATTTCATCAAACATCAAATCCATTCTAGTTACTGGTTTGACAAATTTACCACTGGAAAAACAAAACAAAGCAACCCAAACCCAACAACCCAAACCCCAACCAAAACCAAACACAAAATAAAACAAAATCAAGCCACAAATCCTGAACAGTTAATTTTATAAATGTTGAATGTTTTCTAAACAGTAAAGTTCACATTGGCAATAGAACTAATTTTAGTTTTTGTGTTACCCCCACTTAAAACCAAAGAAGAACTGGGTGAAATGATCTGCCTGGATCTATTCCAACATTCTCAAGATCCTGAGTTCATGGGCTGATTCATGACTAGAAACTGTCTTAGAGCATTAACATTCTTACAGTTCTGATAGACAAGTTTCTACTCTGCTCTTGCTCTGGTCTGGCAACGCACCCTGATTCAGCTGAGGTGGCTGACAGTGGATTGATCTGCTCCTCTCCTGCACATGGAGAGGAATCCTGCATTTAAGAGCTGCCCTTTAAAGGAACTCGGTAAGATTCATTGATTCTTTCTGCACTGTCACCTGTCTCACAGATTCTGGCAAGCACAGTCAAACAGCTCTAAATATTTTGTATGTACATGGGACGTGGTGATATTATGCCTTAATGCCTGGTTTACATCCACTCAATGCCCAGTGATGCAAAACAGCTGTAGTGGGAAAATAAATGTCCAGTTTTAACCCTTCACATTAAACAGGTCCATATAGATGATACCTTATTAGAAAATATGAAGTTCTTTATCATGCAGAGACTTCCAAAAAACTTTCTTGTCAGGAAAAGGACCCACTGATGCAAAATAGCTGAGTAGCAGTGGCTTACTGCAAGTGGGTAATTAGCTATTAAGATAAACTTTTTTGACACTCACACACGAAGGCTGAGACATAGAAGTGCCATACAAACTCTTTCCTTGTTCTCCTAGAGACACAGTGCAATGAATGTTATAGTGCAGTAGGTTATACTGCCTTGCAGAGTGATTCACAAAAGTGCTATGTTGCTCTGATCCTCACAAGCCAACAAGTATGACACTGGCCATCGTGGATTGGTATTATTTTATCTACAGTATCAAAATGTTCACTTTCTTATATTAATTTGTTATTTCAGCTTGACTTAATGACCATTTTGCATGTATTCTTATTCATCCAGTTCATGATTCATTTAATTTGTTTTAAATATCCTCATCTAAATCTACATGTTATGCAAACAAACTGGAACTTCTTCTGCAAGTAGGCTAATGAACTAATACTTTCATTCATTCAGATAGTTTTGACCTGAGTCAGTCTACACAGGAATACAGTATGATTTTGCCAGCATGAGTTTCAGAATATTGTCTAGTTTTCATACAGCTCCTGTTCCTGGAATCCAGTGATGACAAAAAATGCTTTAGTTTTCATGCTTACATATAAAACTAAAAAATCTGACCTATAAATACTTGAAACCTGAAAGTGAATGAAAAAAACACTTCTACCTTGATTATTATTGCTATAACCTAATAATTTATTGGGGAGCCCAACTCATGATGTGCAGCTGTTTGAGTAAATCAGTGTTTGACATTTTATCAAACTATTTCAAAGCTAACTGAAGCCCTAAACCAATAAGAAATGTGTCTGTGCTTTCTCATGTACTGTTGTAGAAGAGATTAAAAGTACGCATGATTAGTATAACAGCATGGAGTGTTAGTCTCTCCAAATTGCCTTAAGCATCACTTATTAGCATCACTAAAACATTTAACAACACTTTTAAAGACAATTTGCAGGCAAGGAGAATCAGTTTTATTTCAAGTATAATTTTCACCAAGTCATGTTCAGTGCAGGAGTTATTTACATTGGTACCTTATGTTTTCAAACATATTGTGTATAATGACTGAGCACAGAGACATGTATCATGTGAAGCTGGAGAGGACAGTGTTTATCATAGCAGGCTCAGTGGTTGATTAAGGGCTCTCCAGTGCTGACGCTAGGTAACAGCTGACAACGTCGCTATTATTCTTTATAATAACTTTTTCTTCTTTTGTGCTTTTTTTTAATTTTTCTTTTTTTGTTTGTTTGTTTATTTGTTTGTTTGGTTGATTGGTTTTCCTTTTTTAAAGTCTGTGGCCATAGTGTTTGTTCAGGAGAGTTAGGTGTCATGAGTCAAGTGCAGTGCTGTAGTGATGTCCAGGCTGAGTCTGCTGAGAGTCTGAAAGTCTGATATGGACAGACACCAGCACCATTCCAGAAAAAAAAACACCTCTGTGGAGGATGAAAAGCCACACAGACCACTTTACTGCTCAAACACAGTCTCTCTTCCATTTTCAGAGTCAGAAGCGTCTACCTTGGAGGAAACCATCCTTAAGAGAAAATAGAGCTTTCCTTCCATCATTCCAGTTTGGAAAAGGTGGGTTCATGAAGCACAGCAGAGCCAGCACTATGTCACAGCTCTGCTGCATAGTGCGATGCAGATGTACCTGAATCTAATGGGATCACTGCTCTACAAATGAAGACCAACATTTGCCAAAGCTAAAGAAATGGAAAAGCAAGCATAAACAGCTAAATTATCATAAGGGATTCATCCTGCTCCTGCCCTTACTCAGGATTCCTATGGGATCAGGTGCATCTACATGGAAGAGGCATATTTCTGATTACTTCCCACCACTCCTGAATATCTACTGCAATAATTTCCGAGAGTTACATAGCACATTGCTAAACAGCCTAGACATGGCATAGATGACCAAGCAGCTCTGTATTCCTGTTTTCCCATGTGGCTGCATGCCAGCTGGGATGGATTAAACCAATTGACACTGCAAATTCAGCATTGGAAGTTGACTGTAAAGAAAAGAAAATGTGAGGCAATTGCAGCTGTCTAGGATGGCGGCAACAGAACTGGATTTAGGCTTTGGTTCAAAAAAACCAAAATTATTGTAACCAACAGCTTTTAATACAGCCTTAGAGTATGCAGGATGGACATTCTCCATAGGCCATTGAGGAAAAAAAGCCTAATCTGTAAATACCTTCCAAGCTTGAGTTATTTATATAGAAGAGCTTGAATTCAAACTAAAGAGGTTTTGTTCATGGTGATTATTTGTCTATGTCACAGACAAATTCAGGAAAAATTTCCAGCATATTCATAAACTGAACTTCTACAGGAAGAATAAAAACCAGGTGAGGTGCTGAAAACTACACAGCTGCACTCTTTCTGAAGGACAGTGACAACTTCAACAGAGATAATGAAAAAGCTCCTCCCTTTGCAAGAGGCAGCATTCAGAGTCAGGTTTGAGATCTTTCCTAGTCACCTGTTCTGTGTTGCAGTGACTGTACCATCTGTCAGTCACCCCACTGCTGTACTGACTTTTCCCTAAATATAGACCACCATAAATGCAGAGAAAATACAGTGCTGATTGACAACAGGCAAGAAGATGTGCTCCAAAGAAACTTAGCAGGGACATTTGATTTCTTTTGTTAGCAAATAACGACATTTACCGTCAAGAGTACCGTCAAGATCATCAGCTGCCCATTTCCTCCACTGAGTGTCCCCTGGCTATTTTTGATTGGATTCCCTTTCATCAGGATCTAGAGATCTGTGCTGTCCTCTAAAGTTTAGCTATTGACTCACTTTTCCTTGTGCAGCATTTGTTACATGACTTTTATTTTTTTTTCTCCCCAGCCTAGATTTATTTGTGAAGGTCACAGAGAACTGGCTGCGATAAGAGCCCAAAAGCCTTCACATTGCTTCTGAATTGTTCTTGTTAATTCAGCGCTGATTGAAGATTGATACCAGCCCTGGAGATCAAAGTCCCCTATTCCCCATGACAGCTCAAGCTTCTCCTCATGGCACTTTTGGCTTGACGCAGAGGTAGTGAAGGTTCCAAATCCATTAAGTCCTTCACCCTTTTCAGATGAATCTTGTTGATGTAAGTTTTGGTAATGGTTTTGTGCTATGAATGTCTGTTCTGCTGAAATTAAACTGTCATCTAATTCCTTCTGGTCACTTGGATGAACTAAGAGTGCTCTGGAAGTCAGTTCTATTATTTTTCATACGCATATAGTAGCTGAATGTTTTAGTAGCTGTCTTTTGAGTCTTCAGGCACAGTCACTGTCAAAGTTACCACCTACCAGAAAAGTATCATTGCCTTCAGTTCATCTGCATGCAAGTAATATCACTTTTTTAAAGCTACTTAGGGCCTGGAATACTTCAAAATATTTATATGGGGATTTAGATGAATAGGACCTATGAAGTAGAAAGATCAGGCCACCTCAGATAAATCAGTTTTTCACATGTACGAATCAAGTAGTTCACAGTAATAGAACAATGGTCACAGCAGGTCTTCTTGGGTCGGTCTGTAGTTTATTACAGAAACATTATTTCCCCAACGAAGGCTGTGAGGAGGTTTCCAACAGAACAAAATGCTGCAAGAATATGCTGAATTATAAGAATGTGCCTGGATCTGTCCCCATTCAGCAGTGTTAGGTGTCTGATTGTTTTCAACTGTCTTGATAACTTATTAACAAGTGTACAGATTTATAGTGAGGCTGTTTTTTTTAATGAAGGTGCATGACCTTGGTTTTCTGCAATCCTATCCAACCTATACTGAGCTTTTTCTGTGATGAGGATTAAAAAGCTTTCTAGACATTCCTTACCTGAATTAACATTGTTCTATTCCATGTTTGATTAGAGTATGTGGTTTCATCACTGTTCCTTTCATGTTCTTGGATGGTTTTTCCTGACTTCTGTTTCTATTTCTTTTCTGGAAATATAGAATCATAGAATAGTTAGGGTTGGAAAGGACCTGAAGATCATCTAGTTCCAACCCCCGGGCTCTGTCCAACCTAGCCTTGAACACCACCAGGGACGGAGCACTCACAACTTCCCTGGACAATGCATTGTAGTGCGTCACCACCCTTACAGTAAAGATCTTATTCCTTATACCCAGTCTAAACTTCCTCTTTTAAGTTTTTTGTTTTGTTTTGTGTTGTTTTGTTTCTTAAAGGCAAATTTGAAAGTGTCCTTATATTTGCTTACTGATTATAGAAACGTGGTTTCTGATTAGGAGGAATATTATGATATTTGCATTCAACATAGCATCAAATATGTCAGAATTGTCCAGTAATAACACTGGGTTTCCTGCTGACACTGCATCTTCCTCTGTTATACAGCTACAAGGATACTACAGGGAAAAATTCTGTGCAAGGTCTGGAGACTGACACTGTGGTTTTCAGTCTATTTACACTGGCAGTTAATTAAGAGTGCTGAAAGGTAAATTTTCTTTTTTTATGGCTAACTTGTGCCCAAGCTGCCTGGGATAGCATAGAGGAACCTATTACAGCTGTATTTGCCTTCTTGTGTACATCTAAGTATTAACGTTAGCAGTCTGACACCTCCTTTGCTACAAATGTAATGCTATTTCACACTTAGTAGAATTTGAGAATTGAAATGAGTATAGCTTAAGTAAATAGTTTACTGTTGGGCTCTGCTCAGTGGCATGTAGACACCCAGACGTGCTGGTGACAGGCCTCCTGATCCTGCCATCAGATGCCCCTCCTTCATCTGATGTTTTTCTCAGGTGATGACAATTTTGTTGTGGTTTTTTTGTTTTGTTTTCTTTTTTTTTTTTTTCCCCAGACTACAGGCTATTTTCATCTCTAGAAAATACAAGTGGCTCCTGTATCATGAAGTGATAGGTAGGCAAAGATAGCTCACCATATGGTATGAGACTAAGTTAGCCATACCAAATGTTTCTAAATAGTTACAGAGACAGTAATTCCAAACACAAGCCTAGAGAAGCATAATGTTATTTTCTGATTTTCTTAGCTACCTTTATTGAATATAGGTTGCTGTAACAGATGCAGACATTCAAATTGACATTTAATTATCCTCTGAATTAAAAAAGGATGATAGAATTTAGTCCCAGTTAAAACATGACAGTACTCTGTCACTAAGCCTTACTTCCATCAAAGTCATATTAGTATTCAGCTGTTTACAATTAGCTGAGCTTCTCAAGCAAGCTACCTCAATAAATAGTTTAATAGCAATAAAAAGAACATGTGGCAAGAAGGGTCTACCCTTCTTGGAGAAGAACAATTAATGATGTAGAGAAACTAAGCTACAAATAGATTACTTGAACACTGTATTTCTCTTGATTTCAAGTAATGAGCTGTAAAATCTAATCAATGTGCCTCCAAGGGAGCAGTATTCTTGGGCTAGAGCTAACACCACGTGGTCCATCTACCTGGAAGATTTCTGACTGAGGTGGCATTGTTCTGCTATCTGGCTATGCTTAACTAGAGGTGTCATAGCTATACATGCATAGCCTAGTGAGAATTGAGGACATATATGAATAAAAACCTTGCAATAAGGGCATGCTGATTATACTGAACACAGCCAGAATAGAGTGGTGGGTAGAAAAATCAGAAAGAAGCTGATGTGAAAGATAAATTGTTTATATTCTTTTTTCACAGTCTGTTTCTGGAGTAGGATTTTATTTCATGACAAAAAAAAAAAATCCACAAAAAACCCCACAAAAAAACCTAAAACAAACAAAAAAAAACCCACAGCAAACTGGAAGCACAAACTCATGCAAAAAAGCTCATCCAGAGAGAACAGAAAGGTTGTAGAACCTGTAGAATTTAGAGGAAAAAGGATAATTCGTGTTCAGTTAACAGGTATGTGCGTTCTCGGTATATGCATTCTGGCAGATCCCACTAGTGCTCAGACTCTTTTGACACCTTCAATATTTCTCATGAATTGTTATGGAAACTTCTAATTGCAACCAGTATGTTTGACTCTTTTTGATGAGGTTTCACAAATCACACATGCAGTCTGCTTAACATGGCATGATGGACAAGAGGCATGTTATGGGTTGATTCTGCTAAGGGATATCTTTTGCACAGTACTCACTACACAGCATTCATTGTATGCAACCATCTGCCCATGTCCAACAGTTGTAGATTCTCATTAAAGCATCAAACTTTTCTTCACTGGGAGAATAATATACGATCTGGGTTGCTACAGATGGCTGTGTGTTGCAATGACAAAAAAATACTCAATATCTGAAGTTACAGCTTTGGAGTCAGAAGCTGTGATGTGTATCCTATGAAGAGTATAAGTTTAATTTTCATCTGAGATTCTTAGTCTAAAGACATATAAAAAGAGCACAAAAGACAAGGAAGTTCATGTGAATTATGACATAACATAGTTTAGGAAACAGGGCCTTATTGCTGTGGACTCCTGAGAACCCACAGGATGACAAGGAAGAAAAAAGGCATAAGAGATTTTCATATTTTAGTTGATAGGAAACACTTCCTATTACAAAGATGATAGTCATGTATTCACTAAATAAACTGTCCTTTGATTCCTTAAGGGTATTCTCCCAACACAGAAAATGGTCCATGTTAAACTCTCAAGCACTTAGACTCTGAAAAAAGGATGAAACACAGATTTATGTGCAAGCTCGAAATCAAAATTTGTCTTAGTCACTGAAATGGAGCATATCTAAATTGAAGTAGATGATATTTTCACTGCATTTCACACCTGTTTTTTAAACTCCTCAGAAACCTCATTTATTGCTCAGGAAATTCTGTTTATCAGGAACAAGAAGTCTACTGGTGGCTGAGAAGACAGAAAAAGAAAGTGTCACATGAATAATTATTCTTTGGCGCTACAAAGAACTGTATAGGAGTTCATGGAGGGAACTGAAATGAGGAAATCCAAGGAAAAATCATGGTGAAGAGGGAATTGATACTAAAGCTATTCCTCTCTCCATGCGTATTGAATATGCAAAATGAAGACAGATTGCTCATAGCAGGGTTTTGGTTACTAGAATATTACCATATAATGCGTCTAAATGAAAACATGTAACTCAGAGCTGTAGTTTTATAATAAAGTTTCTCTTTGCTTGCTTTTGGTACACCCCCCAAGAACACTGTATTTTTCATACCACCAATTCAGAAGGCATGGTCAGGTTTCCAGAAAAATTCTTCTCTCTTTGCAGGCATCCTTAATAATCTGAAAATAATGTAATTTGTGGCAGTGCAAACGCACCAAGGGTAGAGCACATATTAATTAAGACAGGTTCACAAAGCAGGAGTTTTTGCTGAAGCTGGCCATTTTTGTATGCTTTTTATCCCTTATAAATGTCTGTTTTCCCAGGAGACATCTTATCAGGCAAACATTGTTCTGGCATCTCAGAACATGACAGACTGTCCATTAGATAAAGTAGAAGGTTAATAAAATAGAAATCCAGGTTACAACGAGTGTTTTAGCCAGAGGCATCCCATGGGTTATGGTGAAGCAAACAGCAGACTAGTCAAATGTAGCAAATTACAGTCAGCAGAAGAGTGCCAAATATCTGGTTCTTATTCTGTAATTTGCACATGCCAGAAGAATCTCAAATAATTCTTTTTGTTGACAAGTTTGGACTGAATTTCCTTTGGTCTACAGATTCCCATTTCAATATCCTGATAGTCTAGGGAGCACAGTGCATTAGGAAAGGTTCATGCAAAATTTATTAAGTGAGGATAGCATAAGCAAGGAAAGCTTTTTTCCCCTTTCTTTTGTGTCTTTTCTTAAAGCATTTCTGGAAATGCCTGGTAGAGCCTGTGGATGTCAAGTGGAATCTGGGCTCCTGGGCCTAAGGCAGAACAGGATTGCTTCTCTGGGTCATCTCTGATTGAAGAGTTTTCTATTTTATTGGGTTGTAGGATGATGCTGGCAACTGCAAATATTTCTGCAGAGGAAGTATCTCTTTCTGCTAGACACTATTGAGACATACAGAAGTGACCATTGCCCCAGGTCTTTGGGTAAGATGAAAATGAAACATTTGAATGAATCAATATGATGAGGAAAGGGCACAGATTAAGTGGTTTGGAAGTTATGTCCTACTTTTTGTCTTTTTCAGAGATGTCAGAGGAAGATTGGGATGGGGAAAGAGAGTTCAGCTGTCATCTGTGTAACCCGAGCAATGCACTGTGTTTTCTGGTCTTTGTAGCAATATCAAACCTTGCAAATATATTTGAAGAAGAAAGTAGTCACTACTCCTGTTTTGAGAAGAAAAGAGGAGAAATAATATAATGAACATTTACAGTAAGTTAGGTCTAAGCTGAAGAATCCTAAGGGGAAAACATTAAAAGTTTATTTCATAGGCGGAGAAAGATCTTTGAGTGGATCATAAATGTGTTTAGTCTAAGAGCTGATTTACATTAATTGAGGATTGGTCTTGTATCTTCTTCTTGGCAGATTTGTCTTCTCAGGGAGATTTCCTGTTTCTTTACTTGTTTTGCTTGTGTGACTTGATTTTGCAGCCCTTATTGTACACCAGCTGCCATGTACAGATGCTAATACAAGCATATACTGCTAGAGCCTTGACCAACACGGTTTAGTGCGAGGTGTCCTTGCCCATGGCAGGTGGATTGGAACTAGATGATCTTAAGGTCCTTTCCAACCCAAACTATTCTATGATTGTATGATTCTAATAGGCCCCTTTAGTAATATTCAAATATCCTCTACTCCCTTCTGACATATGATGAAACATCCTCTACCACAGTCCTCTGGAAGGCTAATTTCTCTAACGTCATAAGAGGCTGATACATCTATGAATGGGATTCCAAAAGTGCTAATACAGCTTAATTTTGTTCTCTTCCAACTCCCTGGCAAAATTTTCACCGAGTCTTTTAAAAGCAGATTTAGGTTCACATGGGGCTTTGCTGAAGCCTTTGTGTTAATTCTGAGGAGTACAAGATAGAAGAGCAAAAAGCAGCCAAAGGAGATGCTGGAGATAACTACTCTACATACAAAGCATACCTTTATCTCTTAAAAGAAGAAGGATATGGGTGATTCTAGTGTATGACTGGTAAAAGAAGACAGGAGGTGAATGGTTACAAGTTGGGGAGAAACTGAAACGACAAGGAGGCAAGGTTTTCAAAAATTGCAGTTTTATCTGGCAGGACATTTTCCAGTCTCCCCAAGATGGCACAGAAAAAAAATCATCCTGCTGTAACTGTCATCTAGGTTTGATGTAGATGTCCTATATAGAAAAATATGCAACACTTCTCTCCCAGGGGATTATTGACTGAATTTGAATTTGATTGAAGACTTATTGCCAAAATTAACAGTCTGCGTGCATCCTTTGACCCATTCTTTCTCAAATTTTACACCTGTATTCATAGGTGTACCTTAGTTAAATATGAAGCATTTGATATTTACACTTTTCCAATGTATGAAGTTTTCTTTCTTACTTTACCATAGCTAATGAATTATTCTAACCTATGCGTTCCCAGTTTTTCTGCACAGCTTATCATTTCTCACATTCTTGAGGCACCTCACTTCTAAACTGATGGTGATATCTGGAAATTTAGTAGCCCATGTTTTCCGCTGGTACCATCTTGGTACTGCCTAGCTGCTTAGATGAATCAAGGCAGGAGGAAAGTGAGTGTGAAAGACCTCTAATACAGTGGCTGTAATGCTTGTATCAGTATCTTATCTAAAGACATGGAAGCACTATGTACTACCATACAGCTATGTGGAGAGAAGAGTTAACATTTTCTGACTTCTATACAAAAGAAACAGAAATTCAAATTGAAGAAATATCTAAAAGACAGCAGACCAAACACTCTCTCCAAGTCTACCTTCTATAAAATCATCAAGTTTTTCTGTAAGTTAAATTTTTAATGGCAATCTATTCAGCAGAGTGTTTAGGCATGTATTAACCTCCTGGGTATACTTCTGCCTCTTGATAAGGCCCTTTTATCTCTAAGCAGGAATTAAGTAAATCTTAAAGTGTTTCTCTTAATCAGAACTTCAGTGTATTCTGGAATATGTGTAAAGACTTTGTTGTCTTGTCATAGTTCACCTTATTTCCCCTATAATTTCTTGGTATTACATCTTTTCAGAAGAAAGAAAAAAAATCCTCTGTATTTTGCTATTGCGAAATCATTTTGATCAGAAATGCTGGTAGAAGCTGGATATAAACAATGATTCATTTATATAATCTTTCACAAATGCAGTGAAGATCCATTTATATAGAATTTTCTGCTCTCAGTGCAAGTGCTAATTGACATTTCCTTGTTGTTGCTGCATTATTAGCAGTGTGTACGTAGACAAAAAGTACTGTCATGCAGATTTGCTGCAGAGAGCAGCATGCTGCAGGATAAGGACTCTGCCCACTAATTTTTACTTTATTTTCCTTTTATCGCTGGTTGAATATTAGACATGGAATTGCTCCTGGATGAGGTAAGCTTTTCCACTGCGAAGGGTTCAGTTAAAGCCCAGTGTTTTTATTAGAGACAAACAGTACTGGCCTGTGACATTTAGGCAGATGAACAGGTTACTAGGTGAGAAACCTGTAGTTCAACAACTACGCCATAGTCACTGGCCTTACAGAAATCCTTCTACAGCAACCCAGAATATAACTCAGACTGGGAGGAAAGCATAGCGTACTCCATGATTTAAAACCCTTCGCAAACAAAAAGCTTTGAAAGACTACAGTCACAGAGTCACAGAATTATTAGGGTTGGAAGAGACTTCTGGAGAGCACCTAGTCCAACCCCCCTGCCAAGGCAGGTTACACAGGAACGCATCCAAGTGGGTTTTGAATGTCCAGAGAGGGAGACTCCACAGCCTCTTGGGCAGACATTGATCTCAGCTAAATAAATTACTTCATGCAGAAATGATAGTAAGATGCTAAGATCCTGTGTCCAATGCTATAGAGGAAGTCAGAAATTGCAATGGTGATAACTGTTTTTGTCTTTCCCTCTCTCTGAAGTATGTTTTAATGAAATCATTTCGTGAACAAGGTTTACAAATATTTTACATTTATAAAAAAACATTTCTGCATGATTTCTCAAATACTGAATCACTTTCACAGAGGTTTAAAGCCCCTTGACTTAAGGACATGTTTTGCTGAGCAGGTGTATTTGCCCAGCATGGAACAGATGTCTTGGTCCTTTGAAGACACTTTATGTTGGAATGAACGCACTAACTTAAAAATATGAGGCCAGCACCAATAACTTCCTTTTAATTTCCCAAAATCTTCTTTTTCAATGCCATTTTACTAAAATATTTTTATTCTTTTGAGATTACTAGGGCATATTTACTGGCACACCACATGATATTTTGATGGACGAAAGACTTCTCAAGTTCTGACATGTCTTCTGACATTATTTTGGAAAATTAGATCTTAAAAATTAGAAAGATACACACACAAATATTGTCCTTCCATTGCTTCCTAAATTAATTTTCATATTATCTGGAAGGCTGTTTGTTAAGACTTATTTGCTCCAAGTTAGGTGTTGCTACAAAATGAAGTGCTACATGCATATATATTCAAACTAGCTCTAAGTGAATTAACTTGTAAAGCAGTAAGACCACATCAGCTAAGTAGGATGCATTAGCACAGCAGAGAACTGAGCAAAACTTGTGTTAATTCCTCTGATATCCAGCCTAGTCCACTGACAGTTTTTAAGACTGCTCAGAAAGCACATCTTTTGAATAATATATAATCTAGCAAGTGTTGTTCAACCTGTTCTTACCTAGATTATCTAGTTATATTCCACAGTTATAGCGTTCAGAATTTTAATAACCACAAGCACGGCATATTGTGAAATTTGGGCTTTGTATAGATAGATAGCCAACAAAACCTTGATGGAGACCACCTGTCACTGCGTTCCCTTTTGCGGCAAAATGTGCCATACTTTGCGTTTCTAAAGAATAAACAAATGCAAAGAAGACTGAGATTTTCAGTCTTCTGAATAAGAACTTATCAAAGCTATTCCTTTGTTTAAACTGTTGTTCAGACTAACAAAATTTTGTTGGCAGTTTTCCATCAGGACTTGTCATTTGAATTAAACTTTTTTTTTTAGTTCTGTTGTGTAATTTCAGGAGAAAAAATAAAAAGCTCAAGCATTTATAAATATTTGTTTATAGGGATCCCATAAAAATGAGAGATATTCTAAACAACTATTAGAACAGAATAAAAGGATACTTCAGATTAGATGCTACTCAGTTCCAAGAGTCTGTTTTATCTGTAAGTGCAGCCTGCAGGCTTAAAATCCTTAAAGAAAGTAATTCATAATGGAATAGCTTTCAGTGTGAATCTTATCACGGGCTACACTATTCCATATGTCTAAACTATTTTGGCAAAAAGCCATTTTAAAAAGCCTCAGCATTGGCATGACACTGATAAAAATGAATGATTTATAAAATCATATTAACTTTTGCGAAGAGGAAATGAGGAAAGTTCTTGATTAAGAAGCTGGTTTTAATTAACTAGGGTCTAAATATTAACTTAAAGCATGCTGATACATTTGTGAACATTATCAGAGTACTAATGTAGATCAAACTGACATGAGGGTGGGAATCAACTTCAGAGACCTAGGACTTGACTCAATTGCCTAAATAGAAGCATCTCATGTCATGTGAGTTTTCCTGGAATTTCCTATCTGGCACAATGGCATGGTGTCTCCATACAGATGTCCTGAATACTTTAGGAAATTCCAGGTATCTATGTTAAGACAAATTAGCTACTTTTCTAAATGCAGTGGCTTGGTTCAGCTGACAAAGTATAGGCCTGTAGTATTATTACCTGACATCCCACAAGGTGTTACTTCCAATTCTAGATGATGCTCCAGAAAGATATGGCTTTCCATGGCATACCATACACCCCTGTGTAGATGCCTCACGTATCCTAGGATGTACTCAGTGGTGACAGATGCCTGCATGTGGCAATTGCTGAGGTGAGTAGCTCAAGAGAGGACACCTTCAACATCTGAGCAGGGGGAAGGAAGCTCAGCGTCCAGGAGCCTCAACTCACAGCGGCAACAGCCACCAAGGGAGCCTCAAGTCCTTGACAGGACTTGCCCAGGAGCTGGCCGCTCAGCTGATGCAAGCAGCTGATTGGGGGGGGGGCGGTGCCAGGAGGAGCGGCACCAGCCCTGACTGGGTACAAACCTGCCCCAGGGAGCGCGAGTGATCAGGGGTGTGGTGCTGCAGTTTGTGTGGGTAGGTGAGCGGGACGGTGAGCACTCGTCTTGTGACCAGGCCCGGTCTGGGAGCTCTGTTCTGGCTTCCCGGGTAGTGGCCAGAATTGGCACCCAAACAGAGCTGATGAGAGGTGAGGCTGCAGTGCAGAGCTCAGGGTGTAGAGAGCACCTGCACTGCTCTGCTGAGGGGAGGGTGCGCAATGGGCAGGGCTGCACCCCGTACTCCCTGGTGGAGGTCCTCCTGCAGCAGGGGCTGAGCTGTGGGACGCTCTTACTGAGCTGAAAGGTGTCAGGGAAGCTGAGAGGAAGCAGCACGGCTTCCTCCAGGACCAGACCGTGCAGGGGCCTCAAGCATCTACTCTCACTCATGCAGGAAAGGAGGCCGCTAACACAGGAAGCTGGGAAACAGTAACAGAAGAAAAACAACAAGAAAAGGAGGAAGAGGACAATTAAAAGCAAGGGGCTTCCTCCTAAATCTGTTGTCCCCACCCAGAACTGCTTTGCTGTCCTGCAGGGGACTGATGAGGAACCGTGCTCCCACCAGGAGCAACTGACTGATGCACTGGTAAAGAAGATCACTACTGGTGCTGCCAGGAAAAAGCAGTGGGTCATAGTGCTAGGGGCCGCTACTCTGAAAGGAAGAGAGGCACCCATCTATCGGCCTGACCCAGGCTCAAGGGAGGTGTGCTGCTTACCAGGGGCATGGATTAGGGATGTTGCAGAGGCTGCCTGCTCTAGTCAGTCCTACTGACTATTACCCGCTTCTAGTGATCCATGTGGGTTCTACTGATATAGATGGCAGTAGCCCGGAGAACATAAAGAAGGACTACAGAGCTTTGGGAGAGGTGGTTAGGGTCTCTGGAGCACAGATTGTCTTTTCATCAATTCTCCAGGATACAGGGCAGGACCTCAAAATGGCTAGGAGGATTGGCCAGGTTAATAAATGGTTAGAAGGGTGGTGCTGTAGTCAGGGGTTTGGGTAACTTGAACATGGGACTCAATTTAGTAGGCCAGGTCTACTGGGGGCTGGTGAAGCTGGTCTGGCAATGGAGGGGAAGAGCGGTTTTAGTAGGAGGCTTGCGGGGCTGGTCAAGAAAGCTTTAAACTAGGTGTGTTGGGGGAGAGGAGCATCACTGCATCCCAACACACCCAGTCAGTTGCCAGCACCTATAATAAGTGCTCAGAACAATGTAGAGATATTCCAGCCACTCCAGCCAATGAGCTAGCTTTATTTGGAGCTCGGCTCAGATGCTTCTATACAAACACCCATAGTATGAGGAACAAACAAGAGGAATTAGAGATGTGTGGACATCTACGGGAGTATGATATAATAGGCATCACAGAAACATGGTGGGATGGCTCCTATGACTGGTGTGTTAGAATGGAAGGTTACAGGCTCTTTAGGAA
>JARCZZ010040106.1:0-31780 GCA_030323915.1 Brotogeris chrysoptera
TTGTGAATGCTCCATTGCTGGCGGTGTTCAAGGCCGGGTTGGACAGAGCCTTGGGTGGCATGGTTTAGTGTGAGGTGCCCCTGCCCATTTCAGGGGAATTGGAACTAGATGATCTTAAGGTCCTTTCCAGCCCTAACTATTCTATGATTCTATGAGGTTCGTGGAAATGTTATACTGTTGGATTTCATTCCTGGAAAAAAAAAAAAAAAAAGAAAAGAAGAAAGCATAGTATACCTCCAAGCTTTCTGTCTGATTGAATACGTAATGTAACTCAAAATGTGAGAATGTCATAGGGCATCAGAAGAAAGGATCTTGAAACACATGCATGGACATGCACCAGTGCAACTTTAAAAATAATAGATTATTTTTGTACCTTTATTATCAATTCCACCTCCCTGTTCCCTTTTCTAATTAGCTTTCCTCTATGACTTCCATTATAGCTCTTTAGCCTCTGGCTGGGATGACGTGGAAAAGTTCCTCTGAGGCCAATGTTAATGTGGTTCTCTGGATTGCCCTCACAAAGTGTTGTTGATAATACCTTTCAAGCACAACACCTCCAGCATAACTGCTAGTGGCCAAGAAAGTAAGTATGACTTAAAGTTCATTTCTCTTTTTTTAAATGGAAAGAGAATGACCCTATCTCTCCTCTGGTGTTTTTCGTTTCAAGGTCAACTCAACATATTATTTTTTAATTGTGAAACACAATTACTCAGTACATACCCAGCACTCCTGCATTTTCTAACCCTTATTTTCTATGGTTAATAATTGAAATTGAAAATTAATACCATGCTACCATATGTAGAGAATCTATGTACAAGTGACCAGCAACCAATCAACCAGACCTAGCTGATTTTTGAATCTAATGGATATTTTAAAAACAATACCTTTGCAGCCTCTTCTGTTCATACATAGGGTTTATGAGAGACAAGAGCTACATCTCTGATCCTAAGCTGGAGAGTTCAAAATTCAGAGGAGTCAGTGTTGTGCATCACACAGTGTCAGACATTAAAGAAATATTTAACATATAATTTTTTGTTGAATTTCTGTAAGACTGCTTCATTTTATATTGTCCCATTATGAAAACTATCTTGCAGATCCTATTGCAATATCCAGAACATACTTTCCTTACTCTCCTGTTGAATTCCTTTTGATTTATCAATAATGGTGTGTATATTAATAGACGTATGTGCAACATATGGAAGAGCCTTTCCTTCTTTCTCAAATGCTGATTATTTTTAAGTTTTATTTTAAAAATAATTACAGCCATAAAATTTCCCTTTTTATTTCAAGCTCTGTAAAGAATGGAGCTGCGATCAGATATGCAGATTAAAGATACTTTTAGGAGAAAAAAAGAGGAATAATTCATCTCAAAAAATTCCTAATGAAGTCTTAGTACGTACTGTATGCCTGTAACATGGGACTTGCTAATAGCAGCATAACAAAAAAAAAATCAGGCTGCCATTATCATTACTATCATCGTCATCAGTCATCAGCTCCACCACAAAGGTTTGTGCATATGCTGTAATGAAAAAAGGAAAAAGGGGGGGGAAGGTAAAAGGCTCCTGCTTATTTTAGATTGCTGAATAATTCTAACTAAGCAAGAGAATATTCCTCTGAATGACCTCTTACATAAGATTACAGCTCTGCAGCAGCTTTATCATTAGTTCCATCAATAATCTTGCTATATTTGCTTATTTACAGAGGAAACAACTCTTGTGTGAGCATTCTTCTGTTCCCATGAATGTAGCATATGTCACTAACTGTCAATCAGATTGTCACTGGCACAGACAAGAAAGAGTGGCTGTCAGACTGGCCTATGCAGCACACTATATTCTTCCAGAAGAATGAACATGAGTCCAAAGGGACTATTGTAGATGTTGTTGAGATGGAGATTTGGTGTGAATTCCCTGCTAAGTCAGTCGGACCCAATTATTTTTATGATGTAGTTCTAAGAAGGCCCTTGGTAAAGTGCCCTGGTAAAGAGCTGCTTGTCAGGAAACTCAAAAATACCTTTTCATAATTTTCCCATAATCCTTACAGAAGTACAAATGAGAGCTGTAAACCACTGAAACTCTGTTGAAAATGTGCCAGGCTGAACATTAGCATTGCTATTTCCAACTCACAATACTAATAAATATTGAATTTCATTTGGTTGCAGATCATGTGATTTTAAAAGTAAGCTATAGGAGGGAATATTCACATTCAAGTTATGGGAAGATAGTATTTAGAGATGTTCACATGCTCTTGTGCTGCTCTTTTGCTTAGTATTATCACAAATCACAATGTTTCTTTGTACTGAGAGGAAAAATAATTGTGCAGTTAGGCTATTTCAGATTTCCAGGAGTAGAGCCATGTGAAGCTTAGCAGATATCCACATACAGAGCTCAAAGAAAAATCTTTTACTAAGTTTGGTGCAACCTTTATCCCCCAAAATCCCCCAGATAAGTTGGAGAAAGAATTTGTTAATGCTGTCTAAGCACTTAAACTTGCACCGAAATGAGATAGGAAGAAATTAGTTTATTAGTCTCTCAAAAAACATCTAACATCTAAATAAACACATTTAAAAAAATCTTATCTATCAATGCCACTGCACTATAATCCATTATGTTTGACACCTGCATGCACTTCAGAATTAGACACCTATTTGTTGATAACTTTATTGGCATGTCATCAGTTAAAGCTAATCAATACTCTTTTCCGACTTGCCTGGAATACTTAAAAAAAATCAACAAAAAAAGCCCATGTATTAATATGGAAAGTCAAGTGAAGCAGTTCATGTTGTGCATTTTCAACTCAGCTGTCAAAGCAGCTCTTGCAGGGTTTGATGGCTTTTTTGGTTTTGTTTGGTTTTCAATCTATGTGTAATGAGACATACTCTTGTAACTTTGATTTAAAAGCATTCAACTTCAATATCCAAAAATAATGTTTTAGGTTTTCATGGTGGGTTGACCTTGGCAGGATACCAGGCACCTACCAAGCCAGTCTATCACTCCTCTTAACAGGACAGAGTAGGGAGAAAATAAGATGTAAAAAACTTCAAGATAAAGGCCATTTAATCAAGCAAAACCAATGGCCACATGTGGAAGCAAAGGAAAACAAGAGATTAATTCTCTACTCTCCATCAGCAGTCAGCGTCTGGCCACTGCCTAGGAAGCAGGGCTTCAGTACACATAGCAGTTACTCTGGAAGGCAAATGTCTTCAGAACAAATGCCCAGCCCCAACTTTCTTTTTCTTAGCCATTATTGTTGAGTGGACATGATATGGTATGAAATACCCATTTGGTCAGTTTGGGTCAGCTGTCTTGATGATGTCTCCTCCAAAGATCTTGCTCATTGCAGCCTACTGGTGAGATGGGAATGGTGGAGGAACAACCTTGATGCTGTGTGAGCAGTAACCAAAAGACTGGTGTGTTATCTACACCTTTGTGTCTACAAATACAAGGCACAGCACTATCAGAGCTGCTGTAGGGAAAATTTACTCCACCTCAGTCAGACTCAATACACTTTCCTGTTGATTTATTTTTAAAGGATTATTCCTATATGGCTTGTAAAATATAAAATTGTTTAAGTCCTATGCTGTGATGGCTTATATAGGTGTATTTGGCTTACTGATTTTCTCCCAAAAATTAACTGATTGCAGAAAGTTCTGTTTTTAATTTTTATCGTTCTGATGAGAGAAAATTAACTGCTCTACATACACAGCAAGGTTTTCCCTATGGATAAATATACTCAAATGTTGCCAGAGAAACTAGAGAAAGAAAAATGGCAGCAAGTGGATGACAGAGAGCAACTTCTCCAATTCATTCCAGCCTTCATATGCTGAAGAACTCAGGAAGAAATAAGATCAGTATAAAAATGTTGCCAATTGTATTTTGTAGATCCTCTTAGAAGACACTTTTCATACCTTGGACAGGGTTTTGCTGTAGATTCATCTTGACCAATGCACTTCACTGTGGCTAATAGGCTCATTTATCAGAAGATAAACTTAAGACCATTTAAATAGGAAAATTATTCTTTGTTATCAATTAACAAATTTCTTATAGCAACTCTGAGTTAAGTCTTCAGAGAAAGGAAAATAAACAGAAAATTTTAGGGTAAAATGTGTACTAAATGACAGTTACTTACAAAATTTTCTCAAGAAAACGAGACTAATTCAACTTTTATAAAAAGAAATAGATTCCTTTCCTATGTGCCATTAAAAAATCAACTCAAATCATAATTTTCCTTAGTGAATTAGGTCAATGATTGGAATGGGTCAAAACTCAAATCGTTATGAATAAACATTAATCTGCCAAACATAACAGCAAAATTTCTAAATCATAGGTGTTTCATCAATATTTATGTATCATTTGACAGTGATTTAAATAAGTTCTTAGGCCTTCCTTTTAAAGATATAGAATTACTTTTTAGAAACTTGCAGACAAAGCATATTTTTTATTCAGGTTCTTGTGCTTTCAAAGATACACTGTCAGATTTATAAGGAGTCCTTGAAGCATTCCAAAGACTTTTTCTCAAATGCTGAGTAATTATGAAGCGGTTAAATAAAAAAAAAAAAAAAAATTAAAAGGCAAAACAAAACCAGAATGATGCGAAACATTTAGTGGGAGGTGTCCCTGCCTATGGCAGGGGGGTTGGAACTAGATGGTCTTAAGGTTCTTACCAACCCTAACTATTCTATGATTCTATGATTTTAAGGATTTTTTTCATTTTCTTTATTATCGTTGCATTATGCCCAGTTCTCTTTGCATTCTCAGTGAACAAAGTTTCATGCAAATTGTTTCAGCTCTTTATTCCCCCTGGATAGATACACTGACTAAAATAAAACCCAGAGGAAAAAAGAGAAAATTGGCCAGTCTTAGTGTGGCTTCTCATTCTAGACAAACATTGGAAAAGATTTTCTGTATGAACCACATTTCTTGTCAATACAGTATTACCACTCAGTTTGGTTTGATGCTTGCTTTATATATTGTATGTATGACAGTGCAAAGTATCAAGACTCAGTATACTAAAGTCATATGAAAACTGAGCAGAGAGTACAGGTATTCTTACTTTTTTGCACGCTGATATAGCAAACAGTTATTCTTCCACTCTTTCATTAAATCAACTTAAAACACATTCCTGGGAACTTCCATATGAATCAGTGGTACCACTGACCCTATTCTATAGAGATATTTATCTAGTTTTCATTAGGAGGGAAAAGGAATGTTGAAAAACATGATATATAGATTTCCCATATTCACTTACACAAAAGTGAAACTTAGGTCTGTGCATAATATTTGAGCAATCTCTGAAAATGTTCACACATGCATTAGTGACTATGAGATCAGCTGTTTCCAAGGCATTTATTTATATGTTCTATTCCATTACTGAGAGCAGGGAATTACCTTTTCCTGGGCTTGAACAATGTGTAACTCAATCAGTGCTGGCAGAAGTGTGTGCATAATGAACTCAAATTGCATCCACACCAACCTGCATTTTGCACCTGACTTAGGCTTTTTTCCCTTTTTTTGTCTCATTTGTAGCATGTGATTTGCACACTCAGTTGTCATTCACACCTAATATGCAGGAAACAAGATCAGTGTAAACAGAAGTGAGCTAATCTCAACAATCAAGTATTTGAAAGATCTTTTACACAGTTTCAGAAAGATCTCTTAGTAGGATCTCTTAGTCCTCAGTTGCGCAAGTAAGCATTTATTCCTGTGCCTAAATAATGCTCTTTAGAGCTGAACAGCTGTAGACATAATATTCTCAAAATCAGTTTATTAACCAAAGCAAGAAATACAATTAAAATCCTTTTAAAGTCTGTTTAATGAAAACAGAAAAAAAACTTCACTGGAAACTATGAAATCTGATTTAGAGATGACCCTAGCTGTCGTATGATACTTGTAAATTATGTGGTTTAAAAATAAGATTTGCAGTTTATTGCTACCTATACTTTTTCTATTCTAATAAAGAATGCAATTGCCAGATACAATAGGTTCAGAGGAGGAATGACATCTTGTCAATGTATTTGTAAACACAAAAGTGTGCTGCTGTTTTTCAATACTATTTAATTTCTTTACCGGTTATTAGAGTTTAAATTAATTTAGTGCATTCAAAAGTTGCCAAACTGGCATCCAGCTATGCTGCAGATTCTTGTATAAAGGGGAGAAAAAGAAAAAGTAAAAGGATGCTAGTGGGATGTTATCCACTCTAATATCCTCTGACATTTTCATGGAAAGACTATCTGAAATATGCATGTCTAGGCTGCATTTATTCCATTATTCAGTTTATTTATTTTTTATTATTTTTAAAGTTTGAAAATATCTGTAAACAGGGCTGGGTTTATACATAGAAGCAGTCTTATAATGAGTATGAGAAAACAAAATATTAATCTCTTTATTTATGAATGTTATATGTGACTATGTACAACAGGATGATACAAGAACTAAACCAAACTTTTTTTTTTAATGCATAATGTAATTGGAGTTTGTATATGTTAACCTCTCAGATGACTGATGCTCATTGCAGAACTAAAAATAGTCTTTTAGTAAAAGTAAAAAAATTAACTCTTTCAAATATTGTGATTGTGTCTTCAATTTCTATTAACAATGGCTTTGAAAGATTGTGGAATTTACAAAAAAAAAAAAAATCAGTCAAAGTTAAGCATTGAATTGTCGTGAATCTCAGAAACTGAAATGGAGAAATTTCTAACACACTGTGTCTTTCCACACATATATTAAAAGATGAAAAAGTATTTTATTATAACCAGCTAATGAAGGTATTTCTTCTTTGAATTACTTGTTGCTCTTTTCTATGTCTATTTTACCACAAGCTTTAGTTTTCTTTCAGTTTCATATAGTGCCCACAAACTCTGTTGCGTTACTGTAGTTACAGCCAAACTAGTCGCACCATATGCTGTCTATAGTACCTCTAGTCTCAAATCTAACATTTCTTTTTCCTCCCAGCTCTAGTTTTCTTTCAAAATTGCATCTTAACAAATTTATTTCTCACAATGAATATATACATTTCATAAAATCTATGTAGTCTTTTAAAACATTACTTTCAAGCATGTCTTTCAGGACTAATCATAGCTGTTTACTGCATCAGAGAAGAGCCAGTGGGAAGGGACAGGCTTTCCTTGTTCAGCCTCAAGTAAACCTGTGATCCCAACCTAGACTCCTCGTGTGAGTTCCTAGGACAGGATGGAATGAATCCAAGAGTTATGACCAATGGTGGCTCCTAAGATGTCAGAAAATCTTCCTAGAATTAAAAGGAACACTCCACCTGAGCATAGACACAGCACAGTGACCATTTTCTGTGACTGACCATTATTTATTTTTTTTTTTAGGATTCATGTGGCACCCACTGAATGCAAGGTCTGAGTCTACTGAGTAGCCATGCTCTGTAGCACAGCATGTTTAATACAAAAGCAATGTAGCACAGCATGCTGTACCACAGGGGTTAGATTATCTCTTACAATATTATGCCTATTTGTGAACTTGTGGTTGGGTTTGAGGTTTTTTTTGTTTTGTTTAATACTGCTGTGAATATTTACATCTCATTTTCTATAAGACTCATAGGAGCATGATCAGAATTTGTTGGTGATGGCAATTTATTGACAGAGCAACATTTTCTCATTTGTAACTAAAATAGTCACCAGAAAGATTCTCTCACATTTGATGGAAAAGTTAATAACATGACCAAAACCATGATCAGTTAACAACTAGTTTGATGTGTGGAAATAACACAAATTAACTGGACAACTTGTTGTAACTCAGTATAAGCAGCTGGTTG
Organism: Brotogeris chrysoptera; assembly: GCA_030323915.1. Classification (NCBI taxonomy): domain Eukaryota; kingdom Metazoa; phylum Chordata; class Aves; order Psittaciformes; family Psittacidae; genus Brotogeris; species Brotogeris chrysoptera. The sequence continues at coordinate 7,777 of JARCZZ010040106.1, forward strand.
CGACAATCGTTCTGATGAATCATGGATAATAGGAGGCTTAACACCTAGCTTAAAAAAAAAAAAAAGGTCAGGTGACTATAGAAGAAAACTGTACATAAGTTACTCTAACTTCAACTTTCTGAAAAATTCTGCAGTAAATAATAAAGCGAACTATTTTCAAGAATATAGGTGATAAGAATGAAATACACGGGGCATGGAATGAAGCTGTGTGAAGAACAAGTACTGTCAAACCAACCTAAACAATCTACTATTTCTATAAAATAAAAAATATAAAGGGAAGTTTGTGTCAACTAGTTCCATGTTTGCAACATATCTTTGCTTTTTCATATCACATCTTCATAAGAATATAGAGGAAGTGGAGTTAAATGACATTGGGCAGATGTAAATGAGATTGGATATCCACATCCACAGAGCAGGAAATAAGCTGTCCTTAACAATCATAATGTATCAGAGAAGAAATAATGAGCTTCAAAAACAGCAAAAAAAATTTGAATAGAAAATAGATGGGGAAACATAAAGGTGAGGTAGTGAATTACAGGCACAGGTTGCTAGGAGAATGTCTGTCATAGAAGCCTTTAAGAGATGGGGGAAAATGTCTGCAGAATCACAGAGGGAGCTGATTCTGCCTTAGGGCTGGAAAAAGGACTGAATGACCTCTCAATGCCTTCTTAATTCTGTTTTTCTTAGAGTCTATTATGCAGATACCTAAATGTGAATACATTATTCAAAATGTTGTAATACCATAGTTAATATTTTATAATAATAATTAAACAGTTATTATCTGATGGATGCTCATAATGACACTTGTAATTTTTTTAAACTTATATTTTAAATTATTATTGGTATTTGAATTAATATTGTCAAGTAAAAATGCCCTCTATTACCTAATATTTGTGAATCTATATCAAAAAGAAAGATTCAAGGTCACTACATTTTATTATCATTTCATAGCTGTAAATTTTATTTCTTGATAGGAACACTCAGATTGATACATGCAAAGTTTTTGTGGAAAAAAAAACCAAAAAACAACAAAAACAAACAACTGTGGAACAGGCCCAAGGATTATGGATGCATCTGGTTCTTTCTCTTTTATTGTCAATGAGATTAGTCCTATTCATCTATACAATTTCTGTGTGGCAGAATAGCAAACTTGGGCTTCAGCAGTGAAAGATAAGAATGAAATGCAGCTTTTTCAGGGGACTGACAGACAGGATCCCATGGGACCCTGACCTGAACAGCAAAGGGACTATTGAGATTCAATTTTCTTTGCAGAAAAGCTCCTTGAAACATGAGAAGTTCGATCCCAATATGAAGAAGGTGTGCCAGAAGGCCAGCTGAGTCAATGCAGAAATCCTGTATGAGCTCAAGTACAAAAAGAAAGTATACAGAGTGGACCTGGGGATACTCTAGTCGGGATTAACACAGAAGCAGTGCTTAGGTCCCTAAGAAGAGAATTAAGGAAACCAAAGTTCAGCTGGCATTGAAAATTACAGAAGTGAAGGGGAACAAGGAGAAATCCTACAGTTAAGTAGAGGAATGAAAGGGAGGTAATGAAAAATGTGGGTCTGTTGCTGCATGAGAGAGACATCTAGTGTCCCTGCCCATGGCAGGGGAGTTGGAACTAAGTGATCTTAAGGTTCTTTAGAACCCTAACTATTCTACGATTCTATGATTCTATGATATTGAAAAGCTTGAATCAATATTCAGCAGCTCCTGTGATCATCAAGGTTTTCTCCCAGTTTGCCCAAGTCTCTGCCTTTACAGGGTAAAGAAGTACTACAAAAGGTGGCAGAACAATTAGATGAAGGATGTCTGAGTGATTGCTGGAGCAAACTTTCCATATACAAGTCTATGGGAACACACTGGATAAATCAAAAGGGCTGATGCCATTCTTATAATGACTTTATTATCTATGAAAAGTTGCAGAGACTAGACGGACTCTGAGATGACAGAAGAAATTATGTAGGGAGTAATTTTCAGACACATGAAGGACAAAAAAACCCGTAATTTGGAAATAATATGTTGTGTGTGAACAATAGTTCACATGTAAGCATGCTGATTACCTTCTGTGAGGAGCTGATTGACTCAGAGGGTGCAGTTCACTTTTATTTTGACTTTAGCCATGATTTTGACACACTATCACAGTGTTCATGCAGATAAATTGGAGACTTGTAGAAAGGCAGACTATTAGTTGGGTAGAAATGTGGCTAGATTGACAGAATGCTGAAGAACACTAACAGACATCACTTCAAAATCTCATTGCTATCCAGGTGTTGGTCTCATTCTGCAGAAGCTGGTACTAGAGCTGATGCACAACATGGATAATGAGATGGACTGCACCCTTATCAAATTAACTGATGACATGAACCCAGGAGAAGAGGAAGGTATACTGTAGGGTATGAGTGCCATTTTGCCAAACTGGATAAACCCAGTGAATCTCAGTAAAAAGAAATGTAAAGTCCTGCACCTAGAATGAAGTTAACCTGTGGAACAGAACAGGCTAGAAACCTGCTGTGCAAAGGAGTCCTGATGAAGAGAAAATTGAACATGAGACAGCAGAGTACCCATGCTAACTGCAGAGGAGACAAGCAGGTTCTCCTCAGATATTTTCAGTGAAATATTGAGGTACAACAGACAGACACAAGTTACTGTGAAGAAAATTCTGTTTAGATATATAGAAAAAAAGCCTTCTTTGTAGTCATGATGGTCAGACACTGAAACACTAGAATCTGTGAAACATCTATCTCTATTAGGTAATTTCAAATCCAACAGATCTAAGAGATCAGTCTAAATTCAAAGTTATTCTTGCTTTAATCAGGAGCTTGGATAAGATGACTTACAGGGTCCCTGCAAACCTAACAATTTTTTTTGTTTTATTTTTCTTACTTTTTTTTTTTTTCAAAATTATTAGAAATATACCCATAGTACCGTATTTGTTGATTTAACCTTAGGTTCTTTTAAAGTCTCCTTTCCTTTCCTCTAGCTTCCTTAGCTGAAACAATATTTTAAAATTCCTGTTGGGATTCATTTCCTTCAGATACTGTACTCTTATCATGTTAGCTACTGCTTGGCCATGTTGTGGCTATTTCTCTACATTTCATTGCTTTGAAACACTTAATCATCTTTCTTGCACTTTCATGAACTCCCTCTGATTTGTTAATATATGTGTGATATTGAGGTTCCCAGAACTGAACTTATTCTTGCAGGTGTGATCACACTGGGGTCATACAGAAAGAAAACTATTGTTCTTCCTGCTGTGTGACATCAATGCGACACATTTCTTGGTCTCTAACAGTAATTCTCATTTCATTTAAAATAGAAAGAAGAGAGAGTATTTCTGTATCTTCACAGGCCTGGTACATAAAACCAGACATGCATAAACATGCACAAGCAACCAGACATATGCAGGCATACACAGTTCAGAGAGATTATGCTCATTTTTATCTAAGGTCTCTTGTCCAAAATCATTGCGGGTTGGGGGGCGGGGGGGTAGAAAAATCTTGCTCTTTTTACATTAGGGAAGATGTCTGGAAACAATAATAATCAACAAAAGCCATCAGAAGAGTTGCAGGGGTGTATTAGTCATTGATTCATTTTATCCTTCATAAGACACCTAGTCATATGGTGATACGATGAAATGCTTTAATAAAAAAATTTCCATATGACAGCAAATTACAACACTTTTTGATTAAATAAATCACATAATACAACTAAGCATGAACTGGGAGAATATATCTTGGGGGACAGGGAGTAGAAATACTCTCAAAACCACTCTGCACTTAAAACTAAGCTCTGCTCTCCCTGGCAGGCAGTCACCTGGTTTCAGATTAGCAGTGTCATGTGAGCCATCCCCTCTGTTTTAGCAGTTTTCTTTTTCCAGTCTTGATCAGTTTGGGAATCTCTCAGAGTGTCCCTTGAGAACCATCTTCAAAGAAAAGGCTTCTGACTCTACTTCACACCTGAGTCTCAGTGAGATGAAGCATAGACTAAAGGATCTTGCTCCCCCTCAATTATATTCCTAGACAAAACACAGTTCAGGCAGGTCTACAGAAGAAGGTTATGAACTACAAGCAAGAAGTAAGTTCACAGAGCAAATGTGACAATTATTTTTCTACATGAGCAAAACTGAGAAAAGCATTGGCCTTTTCCTTAAAGATGTATCATACTGAAAGACCAATACTGATGCTTTCATAGCCTTGCTTTGTACTAATGTCCTGAAAAACTCCCCTAAAAAAAATAAAATTTGATGATCTGATGAACACCAATTCTTATATGATCATCTGATTACACTTAAAAAAAATATGTGGAAAGCACTGCAAGACAAATAATACTTCATAGATAAGCAAAATCTTGAGATAATCTAGGTAGAGATGTTCACGTTTATCCTGGTATCCACCCATTTAAAAAAAAATCATTTAATGCCTCCAGGAAATTCAGTTGGAACATAACCTCCTTAAGACTGATCTGGACTGCATTCCACGTAGTAAAGTTACAATCCTTGAAATCAAAAGGAGCACAAAAAGCTGAGTTTTAAAATATTTTTGTATCCATTTTATCTGCTGGCACATTTTTCAGTTTATCCTCAAGGGGTATACAGAAAAATTATTTTCTGCAGACATAACTAGTTTGGCTTGAGGCTTATCAAGGACCTGACCTGGAGGAGAGAGAGACCCATATGTCTCTCCAAGAGTTCCTACCACTGAAAGACAGTTTTCAAATTAATCTTTTGTCTCTGCTTAATGAAGAGAGGCTTCAAATAAAATGGTTCAGATGTAATAGAGTATCTGCTGGTAGGATCTAAAAAGGAGTTTATGACTGACCACTTGATTGATTCTGCTCACATCCTGGGTTCATAGTCTTCCTGTTTGTTTATTTGTGTTTTTTTTTTTTTTTTTTTTTTTTTCCGAGATCACTAGATGTATTGCTTTGACTATGTATCATCACCATGCTTGTAATTTTAAGTGCTTGCTTAAGCATGTGATCTTCACTCTGAAATCCTACTTAAAGCTCTTCTGGATGTTTGCTAAAGAAGAGCCCTATGGAAAAAACAAATCATGTGAAAGAACAACTTCTCCTTTAATATGCTCTGCCACAGTGGTGTAGCATATGTTGCAGTTATCCCACAAGGAATTTCAGCTTTAGAAACATAGCTGCAGCCTAATTTGCCTGCATAATCTTTTGATTGTATTCTTTTGCACAGTCATTTTGAGTTTTCCCTTCAGTGAAATCACTTAACTCTTTTTAAAAAGGATTTTCCACTTTTCTTTCTTTTCAATTTTTTCTCCAAGATATGCCAGTAAAAAAAAATCTACATAATTAAAAGTCCCTTAACTTGAAACATTATTTGCTGCCTGTTTTCACCTGTTTTCTTTTCACCAGCAATTCCCATCAGATCTTCAACTGGCTTGGCTTGCATGACACCAGACAGACAAATTTTGTGTTGCTTTAGAGTATGTTTATGACATTTCTAGCATGTTAATTTTCTTATCTTTCCACAAATATGTATTTAAAAAAACCAGTAATTAATTTTCCTATATCATAAACTAATCCAAGGGCACTTTGAGCATGACCATAATTAGCATGACAATGCTCTAAAAAATGCTTGCAGAATACAGCACTAGAAATTAATAGCATTTTACTCATTAAAATGCTGGTGCTAATGAGATCATAAATGTATCATCATCCTTGTTTCTTGATCCCAAGTGCCATGATTGTGTCATTTTTCACCAAATTTCATGCTTTATTCACCCTATTTTCCTGCTGAAATCACAGAGGCTGTAGTGGGTATTATTTATGCTCTGTGATGAAGGATAGGCCACTCTTTGAACTTAATTTCTCTTCACATGTAGAGACAGACAATAATATACAGGAGAAATAGAATTAATTATAATGCCAGCTATGAATATTAATGCATGAAACATAACTTACATATTTGCTTAAGTATCCTTATTCAAGACTAATAATCAGCATTTTTTTTTTTTCTAAAGATAGGGCTCTCTAATCTCTTTTCAAGAGCATTGCTGCTAATCAACATGAAGTAAACCACCATGGTACTCAGAGAGCAGCTGTGACTCTGTGGTCTGAACAGTAATGGAGCACGACAACACGTTGTAAACCAAACTTCACTGAGGCAGTAAAAAAGATGAGTAACAGTGCACCCATATGACGATTCACCTGATTACTGATGGCAAACACAGGGTCATAAGTGGTGCAATGGCTCCAATGGACTCTCAGGGACACTTAATGTCCAGGTCATCTGACAACAGCAGTTAATCATGCAAATGACTTTTGAATGCAGGTAGGAGTTGCACCACTCCTTGTCTCCACCAGTGGTAGTGTGAGCTGAAAGAATCAAACCTTACGTGGCAGCAGCACACCCTACATATCATCCCTGATGGTGCTGGTGGCATCATGCTACATGGTGCTGTTGATCATAGGGCAGGATGCTAGCCTGCAACAAAAGAGGGACTTGCACAAACAGAACAAGCTTGCAATAAAGATACTCTTACAAAATTCCCAACAATTCTCAGCTTCTGTTGCATTGTTAAGATTAGATCTGAAGATACAAAATATTACGAGTAAAGATTTTGTGTTCACAGAGAGTTTTCTTAGATATGGCAAACTAAAGGTTAAAGACAGAGTGAAATTCCAAACTAGAACTAAGATGAGAAAATAAGGACAGCATATTGCACAAACTGATTGGCTACAACAGCACTAGATATACATCTGGAAAATTTAGATGAGTTGTGCTCATTATTCCAAACAATATCCTCTGGTTCATTAGTTGCTGCTTGACAGGAACTCTGCTTGAAATGAAGACTGCCAAGTGTCAGACTTCTAGGCAAAATGTTAATCAAGAAAAAAATCAGATATCAACATAAAATTTATGGAATTATATTTTCTAAACACAATGGTTTTGAGAAGTAGGTGAGCATTATTCTTATTTGCATTTAATTGCAAAAAAAGATTTTTGTATACAAAAGGTATGTTTAATTGTCAACATATTTCTATTCTGTTGGTGTTGAGAACATGATCTTGCAATGAAAGCAAATATGGGTTTGGTTCATGATAATGCCTCTTAAATTAGTTCTTCTGCTTGTTTCTCATTGTATGACAGAACAAAACAACATGCACAAGAGAATCACACAATCATAGAATGGGTAGGGTATGAAAGGACCTTAAGATAACCTAGTTCCAATCTCACTGCCATGGACAGGGACACCACACATTAAACCATGCCACCCATGGCTTTGTCCAACCCGGCCTTGAACACCACCAGGGATGGAACATTAACAACTTCCCTGGGCAACCCATGCCAGTGAGTCACCACCTACACAGTAAAGATTTTTTTCCTCATATCCAACCTCAATTTCCCCTCTTTAAGTTTAAATCCATCACCCGTTATCCTATCACTACAGTCCCTCATGAAGAGTCCCTCCCCAGCATCCTTATAGGCCCCCTTCAGATGCAGGGCGGCTGCTAAGGGGTCTCCAAGGAGCTTTCTCTTTTCCAGGCTGAGCAGAATCGTAGCATCATAGAATAATTAGGGTTGGAAAGGATCTTAAGATCATCTAGTTCCAACCCCCCTGCCATCAGCAGGGGCACCTCACATTAAACCATGCCATCCAAGGATATGTCCAACCCAGCCTTGAACACCGCCAGCGATGGAGCATTCACAACTTCCCTGGGCAACCCATTCCAGTGCCTCACCACCCTTACAGTAAAAAATTTCTTCCTCATATCCAATCTAAACTTCCCCTGTTGAAGCTTGAACCTGTTACCCCTTGTCCTGTCACTACAGTCCCTAATGAAAACGCCCTCCTCAGCATCCCTACAGGCCCCCTTCAGATACTGGAAGGCTGTTACAAGGTCTCCATGCAGCCTTCTCTTCTCCAGCCTGAACAGCCCCAACTTTCTCAGCCTGTCTTCATATGGGAGGTACTCCAGGCCCTGGATCATCTTCGTGGCCCTCCTCTGGACTTATTCCAACAGTTCCATGTCCTTTTGATGTTGAGGAAACCAGAACTGCACACAATACTCCCAGTGAGGTCTCACGAGAGCAAAGGGGCAGGATCAGCTCCCTCGGCCAGCTGGTCACGTTCTTTTTGATGCAGCCCAGGATACTCTTGGCTTTCTGGGCTGCGGTTGCACACTGGACCTGGCTCATGTTCATTTTTTTACCAACCAGCATCCCCAAGTCAATCTGCACAGAGCTGCTCTCAATCTCTTCTCTGCCCAACCTGAAGCCGTGCCTGGGATTGCTCCCACCCAGGTATAGGACCTTGAACCTGGCGTGGTTAAACTTCATCAGGTTGGCATCAAACCACCTCAAGAGTATGTCAAGGTCCCTCTGGATGACATTCCTACCCTCCGGCATATCAACCGAACCACACAGCTTGATGTCATCAGCAAACCTGCTGAGGGCGCACTCAATCCCACTGTCCATGTCACCCACAAAAATGTTGAACAAGACCCAGCCCAAAATCGATCCTTGAGGGACACCACTCATTACTGGTCTCCAGCTGGACACTGAGCCATTGAGCACAACTCTTTGCATGTGGCCATCTAGCCAGTTCCTTATCCACCGAGTTATCCACCCATCAAATTGATGTCTCTCCAACTTAGAGACCAGGATGTCATGTGAGACAGTGTTGAACGCTTTGTACAAGTCCATGTAGATGACATCAATTGCTCTACCCCTTTCCATCAGTTCCGTAGCCCCATCCTAGAAGGCCACCACATTGGCCTGTCAGGATTTCCCTTTAGTGAAGCCATGCTGGCTGTCACCAACCACCATGTTGTTTTTCATGTGCCTTAGCATGCCTTCCAGGAGAATTTGCTCCAAGATTTTGGCAGGCACAGAGGTGAGGCTGACTGGTCTGTAGTTCCCTGGGTCATCCATTTTCCCCTTCTTGAAAATGGGGGTTATATTTCCCTCTTTCCAGTCATCGGGAACTTCACCTGACTGCCATGATTTTTCAAATATGGTCCCACAGACCTGTGAACGTTCAGGTTCTTAAGATGGTCTGGAACCAGATCCTCTTCTGCACAGTCCTTTTGTCTACCTTCAAAGACTTGGGTGTTGTGGTCAGAGCATTTTCTCGTGAAGACTGAGGCAAAGAAGCCATTAAAAACCTCAGCCTTCTCCAAATCCAGGGTAGCCAGTTCTCCTGATAACTTCTGGAGAGGGCCCACATTGTCCCTAGTCTGTTTTTTATTTGCAATGTACCTATAGAAACCCTTCCTTTTATCTTTCACATCCCTTGGCAAGTTTAATTCTAAGTGGGCCTTAGCTTTCCTAACCTAGCTTCCTGGTCATAATAGCTTCCTATAATTTTAAAGCTCCTTCTCACTGCACTGCGTCGGAATTCTATCTTTTTCCCCGTTTGATTTACCTTCACCTTAAGGCATTGAACAAAGCTGGACCAGTACTGTATCTACAGTTTTATTAGAAGTAATCAGTGCAGAAAGATTAATTTAGTTACCTTATGCACAGCACTTCCATTTCTATAGCATGAGATACTTAGTGAAGTTCAATTCAGAAGTGAATATGCTGACCAGACACTTTTCTTTAGAGCATCTTCCTTCCTGTTTTTGTTTGTTTTGTTTTGTTTTGTTTTTTGTTTTTGTTTTTGTTTTTTTTTAATGACATGTTTGCACAGTTCATCCATTATTCCTGCCTAAGTGCAGAATGTCAAAACTTTATTTGTTGAATCTTATCTGTTTGCCTGTTTCTTATAACTTCCTTAGTGGATTATTTGTGAAATTAAATAGGTCTTTTCTGTATTGCAATGTTTATGTCATTAATGAAAAAAACAGAATCATACAAGAAATATGAATATACCTCTGCAAAATCTGCCTAAATAGTACCTTCCAATTTGATGGCCAATCACTTTTAATAGCTTTCTTGGCACATCTGATCATTTTGCACAACTACAATATTAATCATCTTAATCTTCTCTTTTGCTTATAAATTTAATGTAAAACAGCTTCAAAAGATTTTGTAAATTCAAAATATCTAACACTATATATATATTTCTTCTCCTTTATCTGTAAGGCTGTTATCTTATCACTGGAAGGAAATTAAATTATTCTGACAATCTTTGTTCCCAAGAAGTCTTTGCTGGCAGTTATTCTACTCTTATGCTATCTCCAGGTGTTTATATTTTTTTATTATTATTTGTTCTAGCCTTTTAGAAAAGGAACTAAATCTAACTTGCAGTTAATTCTCCATTTCTACTTTTCCACTTTTTTGAAGTTGTGAACTGTGATTTTCCTTTTCTAGTTCTCCAAAACTCTATAATCTTTCATGAATTCTATAAGTTTTCATCAAGCCTTTGAAGTTTCTGGAGTAAAATTCAATTGGGCTATCTAGTGTAAAATTTCTTACTTGGACTAGAGCTCTTTAATGTACTTTTTCTTCCTCCAGATTGAATATTTACACTTTTCTTCTTATGTGTCAGCTGCCTGATCTCATACAATCTTTTCAGCAAAACCTAAAGCTAAAAATAACATTAAACACTTGAGCATTTTTGGTATCATCATCAGGTTGGTTTTTTTTCCCTGTCAGCTTTTCCCTTCATCTTCATCTTGATACTAACATACTTACTGAGTATCTTCTTATTGCTCTTTACGACTCTTACCAGTTGTGTCTTATTTTCATATTGGTCCTTTAGAATATTTTTTCCATACTTTTTCCTTATTAATTCGGCCTCTTTGTCTATGTTCTGTGTACTCCATTCATGCAATTGACATCACTGAAGGGTCAATACCTTACCGAAGCTGGTTCTTTTTTTACACTTTCTAGCCTTCCACTATTATGCTTTTAATATAATTTTCTGATTAAACTACCAAATTTCTTCTTTAGACCTGTTTCTAACAAAATATAGGTTCTTCAAATTCTTAATTATTGTTCTAATAAATTTGTATGTTCAAAGTTTATTTAACCTAGTGTCTTAAAGTAAGGAGATTTCCCCAGGGGAAATCTATAAAGGCAGTTGAAAGCATTTTAGTTTCTTCAGTTCTGTGGGTTTTGACTTATTTCCCACAATCATTCAGACATTTTCATCTAATAAGTCTCCTGCTATTGAAGGACATACCCTAGATTTCTGCTGCTGTGACACATTGTAATTTGTTATTATCGTTGTAATTTGTCTTAACATTTTTCTAATATAACTAAAGGTAATCTTGGGGTTTGGGGTTATGCAGAAATATGTGAAGCAAATGTTTATAACAGACTATGTATTATGTACTTATAATTGTTGACATTGACTTGAGGGACAACAGCTCTTCATTAATCTACATATCGTTACATATCTTTAACATTAATGTATGCAATTTTTAAGTATTTTTTTGCATTAAAAATTACGAGTTCTTCACCATTTGTTAGCCAATTATTTGCACTAAAACAGACAATCTTAATTTATTCCTTTTATAAGTTACTTTTGTCCTTTCTCTCCAAAGATAACTAGAAAATAAAGGGATGCTCAGGAAAACAAAGCTTACTCTAACTTTCTGATGACATGTGAAAACTGTGCATAATGTGTATCTGTTAACTTCTGCTATGGTTGGACTTATACCATGTTTGTCTTGGCCAGGATATAGAGACTGAGAGGAATGAGAAAACAAACCAAACCAAAACCAAACCAAAACCAAAACCAAAAAAAAAAAAAAAAACAAACCAAAAAAACCCCTAAAAAACCCCAACAAAAACAACCAATAAAACAGTACTCTATCTTCATGAAAATGAAATAACAGTTGCAGGTCTTCTTATCTAATTCAAAAATAACCACCCCAAAGTGCAACATATACTTGACCTGGAAAGTGTGCTTATGTATCAGACAACCATATAGCTTATTTCAAGTCTATTTGTAAAGAAGGGATACTGCCACGGAGAATTAACCAGACACATTCATAATGTAATATGAATCACAATAACAATCCTAAATAGCCATTGTGGTAAGAACAGTGAAATGGAACTCAAAATGAACAGCACAGATGAGAGGGCCTCAGTTAGCTTGAAAGGATAGGAGCTTTCCAATGGAGGAAGAGTGAAATACAGTATCTGTTCAAGGACTATTACATGTAAATGGAAAGTGTCTCCGTAAAGCCAAGCACAACAATTTGCCACAATAAATAAAATAGCTTTGTTGCTGTAGGATGTATTCATGTTGATTTGCTAAGTCTCTCCCCTGTAGGATTCTTAGACATCTAATAACAAGGTTGAACTCAGATTGCAACCTTACTTTAACATGGGTACTAATATTTCTCTAATCTGTGCAAATTGTTGTGCTTGGCTTTATGGAGACACTTTCCATTTACCTATAATAGTCCTTGAAAATGTGCTCCTCATGCTTTCCTACTGTGAATTGTGTGTTTTCATATTTTGCAAGTGACCAAAAGATTCATCTGTTACTGGAGATGGTCTATCAGAGAGAAATTCAGCGTGATTTCATCATCTCTATTTGAAATAGATTGTTTTAAACGTATATATTTTTTTCAGGGGAGGTAGAGTAGACATGGAATGGAGAGAAATACCCTTGTAACTGTCATTCTTACTGCTGGAAACACAATAGATACACCTGTGGGGACACTTGTGGGGACACCTGTGGTTTCAAATTCACGGTTTCCACTTCAACAGTTGTCTTATATTTTTAAATGGACCTCCACCCAGACTAGTGAATTTATCATTGCAATAGAAGGAGGCATCCACAGCTCCATCTTTGAGTGAGTGAGAAACGGAAGCAAGGAAACAGTATTTGAGAGGAATAACCCAGTGTTGAACGTGGATTAGCAACCATAGTAATACTCTTAGGCTGCTGACCTTCTGCATTCATGCTTCAGTGTCTTCACAGTTATTTTAGACAAGTAGCTGGATTAAAGCTGCTGCACAGTAAGATGATTCATATTAGTCATGGTAGATAATAAAGGCAAGCAAATATATTTTCTGCATTTTGTTCATTCTTAACAGAGGACATCAGGGAGCCATCAGTCTGTAATCAACATTGATCTGGTACATTACGCTGTATTGCCACTCTATCTCCTTTTCGTAAACTTTCACAGGATTTTGTGGTACAAACTAGGATCAAACTGCTTGCACACAAAATGTATTTAAGTGAAACCTTTTCAGTATAATTTCTTAGAGTGCTAAAATATTTACCAAAATTAAAGGCAGGTGCTCTAGCAAAAATAATTTCTTACGAAAATGTCTGCTTTTTCAAGGTAATAAAGGTAAAAATTTATTTTCTGAATTTCACTTGGTGACTACAATACATGTTATTGAGATAACTTTAATATATACCCCACTGTCTGCTGAGGGATATAAAAATACTAAATTTATACACATTACCACTTAGCCTATGAAAATACTCAAAGCAGACTTCAGATAAAATATTGAAATGTAAGCTCATCACAGCAACAGATATATGGGACAGGAGGAGAAAGCACACACGAAATTATGGCTATATATATGCTATACTTTGACTCAGCATAATAAACCTGCCTGAAATATACAGCTCTATTGTGAGACCCAGCTGCGGAAATATTTAACCCATGCTCAACACTGGCTTGGTTTCCTCAACACTTTCTCTACAAACAGATTTGTACAGGTATCTTTCAATATGTAGGTATGGCCAATAGAAACAAAAGACAATTCTCACTTATATTTATGTATAAATATGTTTAAGGCATAATGTGTAATGGAAATTCACTTCTTTAGTGAGGAGTTTTATCTTTAAAGGGGTTTGCAGTTCTGTTCAGAAAGGAGCCAAATTCCAAGTTCACCAGATGTTATCCAAGTGGTGGGAATGAAAAATAAGACATCATGAAAACAAGGGCTTCTTGCAAACTTTGTCTCACATAAACCCCCCACAAATATTGCTAATCTGTGGCAATGCTTTCAGTTAGGTTAATCTGAGTTATTTTAGATGTCTACATTGGAGAAACAGGATTCACTTGCTGCAAGTGTCTCTGTCCATTGGCTATAAAATGTGTCTGACTCAAACAGCTAAGGACTAAGCATTTATGTTGTCTAAGTCTAGATTAAATGCATTCTAATAAGATTACAAATTGATTACTCAGAATTAGTATCAGTTAACTATCTGTGTAAACACAAGATAATTACAAATATGAGCATTCTTAATAGTGAGAATAAATTTGAAGGTATAAAGTTTGCCTAAACTAAGCTCTGAGTCCCTTCCAATATATTCAGAAGATCACATATTCAACCTATGAAGAAGAAATATAGTCAAATAAATCACCATGAGACATATTCCAGAAGTTATGTACCCAAGTTCCCTTGTTTAATGGTGCAGACAGTTTTTTCTACCACACTAACAGCTCAGATATTTTACTAGCCAAGTTATTCACAAAAATTTCTTCCACCCCTTTGTAGATTGTCCACCAGCCTCCTGGGGTTTGAGATGCAACCAGATTATGAATTTTCTAGTGTTTTGTTTTGATGTGTGGCTTTATTTTGGGTTAGATATTTAATTCCTAATTCCCTCCTCTCCTTCTCCTAAGGAAGGTCAAACATTAAAATCAATCTTACGCCAACATCTCCAGCAGGTTATACTCAGAGCTCAATTTCGTTCATGTAGATCTGTGGTACTCTTAACAGCATTACTGTGCACCTAATCAAATAATCTATGAACTGAATGAAACCAGACAATTGGCCCAAATTTCCTTATGTGTTCCCAGTGTTCCCATGAAGCCCTAATACATAATAATTACTTTTCTATTTGCTGAAAATACCTAAAATAAATCATATAGTACGTCACTGTTGAAAACAAATTTGAGTGTTTACAGCATTGTGCCAAAGGGGAAGGTAGGGGACTGTCCTGGGAAGCCACACAAAAGCGAGGTGATTCACGGTGAAAGAACTGCACAGGGTGGAGTGAGTTTGATCCCACCCATAACCCCTAGAGTGAAGAGCTCCTAGAACCTCTGGAACTGGGCTTTATTTTCACCTCAGAGGACATTGGATCATGCCCTACAAAGCAAGGCCCAGGCACTCCATCCTGAGCATGGAGTGGAAATATGAATCTGAAAACAAACTTAGTCACAAAATTATATGGCATAGAAAATAAATCTTATCTTATTGATACACAAACATTATGTGGTCATTTTACATCACTTAAAAGCTAGGCATGTAATTTGAGCTTTTAATCTTGCTGGTTGACAGAACTAGTCAACAAAGACACATGGGTACCTCCAGAAAAGGGTAGAAAGCAATTTATCTTATCTGGTTTAGACATCTATATTCAAAAGAGTGGTACTGGAATGGAAGTAACTCTTAATCTTCATTGCCAATTAAATAAGCTTAGATGAATACATTAAGCTTGTTTATTTTTTATGTGATCTAAAGGTAAATGAGATAAATCCCAGCTCTAGCCCTTAATTAATTACAACTGAAATATCACAGGAACTGGAGAAGTTCTTTCCAAACCTTTTTAGTTCTATCATAACCCCATAAAACTATTTGAAAGCTACATTATGGTAGGGAAATCTGATTCTGTATTTTTTTCCTGATACAATCACCTCCTCAAAACACAGCAAAAAAAATCCCACTTTTTTTTCAGTCAGGAGGTCCAGTAAAGAGTGCTAGTTCACGGCATAAATAGCCATCGTCCAAATTTTCATTACAGGCTACTGAAATGTACAGTAAATATAACATTTTGCTAAAATGGAGTATTTGTAAATAGACACTTGATTTCAGGATTAGCCATGCTAAAGTTAAAAAAGTGTGGGGTTTTTTTCATTATTTATTTACTTTAAGAAAGGACATGCAATACTGAATTAAAGATAAAATCTCCTGGACAATTTTATATCTGTTTGAATGTGATACAAGTTTATCAAGGAAGGAATGAAAAATGGGAAAAAAAGCATTTACTTCTCATAGCTCATACCTTGCTATTGTAGTCTTTCAATTTTACAGTTGGGGTTTTATTTGTTAGTTTGTTGGGGTTTTTTTTTACTTTTGCTAATTCAAAAATCCCTTATGTTGATTTAATATTGTTTGTTTAATATATACCAATATACAGTATATGTACACACTTAAACATATGGGGGTCTTCAGCTTCATGAATTCACTGCTAGTGGATTTGGCAGTTTTCCTCCTATATTCAGGCTGTTCTATATAACAGGCTTAAATCTGTACTCAGTACAGTAAATTATACCTGTGTCAGCCTGCATTACTGAAATTTAAAATAGTTCTTTTAGTTTCAATTTTGACTGTTTAGGAGTTTTTCCTCTTATATGCACATCAGCACAGTCTTTCAACTTCTTTCCTATGCTTCGTCTCCACTCTTACCCTACCCAGAGTGAAATACTCACACATCTTACAGATTTTTCAGTTGCCTGAGAGCCTTCAAAGCTCTTTGTCCACAGAAATCCTCCGTGTTCACCCCAAGTTTTGTGGCTTAATTAATCACCCATCAACTTACTTTTCTAAAGTGGGTTTAGAGTGCTCTAGTTTGTTTTGTTTTGCTTTTTTTCTTTCATAGATGAATATAAATGGTACATAACTGGCAAAACACTGTGTTGAATTATAACTATGAGTGACGAACCACAGTTTCTCTTAGTTTACTTTATTGGAAATATAAGCACTCAGGCAAAGTTAGGCCCCTCTAAATTTTCCCCATTGGATTACTTGATATTAAAAAGTATTTTATTTACCTTTTCTAATTCAAGAAAATATTTCAATTGTTGCTCCTATTTAAAATATAGATGTAAACTATTAAACCAAATTCATTCTTATTGCAATTCTACAGATTAAATATTAAGTTTAAAATGTTTAGATGTATGTATGTGTGTGTGCATGTGTGCTTGTATCTACAGATATATATGCATGTATATATAGTGTAAAATTGCAAAAAGAACAAATGAGGAACTGAAAATTGTCAGTATTTTACTGCTACTTGCTTTCTGGAGATAGTCACCTTGCAAGAGGAACATTACAATTGAAGGCTAACCAGACTCTTCTGCTGTAAACATCTGCTTATATTAGTTAAGCTCATCAACAGATATTTGGTGCAATTAATGTATGCAGCTTTAATGAAACATACAAAACAGTAATTGCACCCATAATTATAATATAATTAAATTGCAGTCATATAAATTAAAGTAAGCTACATAAAAACTTTACCTTTGAAACAACTCCAAGCAGCACTGTACCTTTTTTAGCATCTCATAGCTACTTCCTTGTTTTTTCCACCTATATAGAGGCAATATTATACATTTATTCAGAAAGTACCACAGCAGCAGCAAAGCTTACAGTTTATTTTACAACCTTGCATGGTTTTTTTGTGTGTTTAATTTTTACTGAGAAAGAGGTATGCAAGTGGAGATACACTACTTATAGCTGTGTCCTTGTCAAATTTCATTAGGAAAACAAGTTTGGGTCTGGTCAACACTCAGGTAGCAGCCCTCCAAAGACACCTTAGGCACTGAAAGAAATGGTATTAACAGACTCCATAAATAGTGTCTTCTAAGTTGATCTCACAACAATGTTAACTGATACTGTGATTTGAACATGCTGCTTTTGGAGGATATGGCAGGGTCTCTGCTGTCATTTACAGATACCAGACAAGGTATGGCAGTATGGTATTAGTAGATAAAGAAAACAAACAAACAAAAAAGATAGATAAAAAATTTCAAGAGGTCAATGTCCCCATGAGGAAACCTTGCTGCTTATTCCTGGTGTTTGGGTGATGTAACCTGTTCTCATTCCTGGCTAGTGACTTGTCCATCTCCTCATGCTACTTGTATTTCTTAAGGAGAAATAAAAATATTAGAATGTGGTGTGTTCATTTCAAATACAGGAAAAGAACATTTGCTTTTGGTTTGTTGCTCTCCTCCCACCTTTTACAAGGAAGACAATATTTAAATGGAGATGTTGTCTAGTGGGCATCTCTCTCATTTACAACCAAATTGTTTAAGACCCTTTCATTTGCTAACTAGGTGCAGTCAGGAAATGCTTGACAGCTTTTTTCTTCTTCAGAACATAATGCTTTGTTAAAAACAAGACATAGCAACGTTATCAACATTATGTTAAGAAGACTCTTTCATCCCAGGGCTGTCAAGCTATTGCCAAGTACATATTTTCTCCATAGATCTGCTTCAGAATGCTCTAGAGTGGAAATCAAATGTTAGTGTGTTTGTTTCTTTTTCTTTTATTTCTTTTTGGGTTTTCTTTTTTTTTTTTTTTTGCGGGGGGGGGGGATTTTTTTCCCAACTGATTGCTGAGTGTCACAAAATCTAGCCTTCAAAGCAATTTTTATTTGATTTGAACAAGAAAACATGACAAATATTAGAATTTTTTTATATTTATTTTTATTTTTATTTATTTTTTGTACTTTTATTTGAATGAAAATTATAAGCTGAAGCAAGAAGAAAAATCGGCTTCGTATAATGAATGCATGGTTTACGTCAGGTTTGAAAATCATAAAATTGTCAAGTCTTTTTATACCGTCAAGCATTTAAGTAAGAAAATAGTTGCATGAAGTTACAATATAAAAGCAAATTTTCAGGGAAAAAGAGTGACAAAGAACCCTCTGAAGTATTTATAGCATAGAGAGTTCTGGTGAAAGGACAAGAAATGTAACAGGGTTAAACCACCAAGATGAGACTCATGAGACACCACCTCCACACTCTTCTTTTTTCACCCCTAGTCCATTTCACTTCAAAACTTCACTCATAATACTTGTAGAAATTAAAGTTCTTTCATGTATGAGTTGTATATGTACAATTTATAAACCAGGAGTAGTTGCAAACTATTTACAGGGAAATGTGCTGAAGATGAATTTAAAGGTGAGACAGTCAATTAATTGCAGGTTAAAGATCCTTATATTTTTGGTTTTGTTTTTTTTTTGTTTTGTTTTTTTTTAATCCTAGCTTTTTTAAGCATTGTAGTACTGGGTTTGTATAGCAAAATTTTGCTATGGCGGGACTACAGGGGTGGCTTTCATAAGAAGCTTCCAGAAGCTTCCCCCATGTACGATAGAGCCAGCCTGTTCCAAGATGAACCCACTGCTGGCCAAGTCTGGGCCTATCAGCAGCTGTGGTAGCACATCTGGGATAACATAGGTAAGAAGGGGAAAAAGAACTTCTATGCAACTGCAGCCTAAGAGGAGAGAAACGTCTCTGCAGACACTAAGGTCAGTGAAGAAGGTGAGGAGGAATATTTGCAAACGTTTTCTATGAGAAGGCAAAAAGAATAACTTTAAAATGCACAGTAGTATTTGTGTGACAGTATTTTCTAACTGGATCTGATCTGAAGGTTTTTTTTTAGGAATAGCCTTTCTGTTATCATCAGCAACCAAGTATTAATAGATATCAACCACTAAAGCAAATATACATATATGTACATAGGTTGCTGCTGAATGTCCAATAAAATCAGCATTTGGCATATGGTCTCTATGTAATTCATTGTTAATCCAAAACATTTTGTGAAGCTTTAATTTTAAAAGCACAGTATAAATACCAATAAAGTCACAGCAGGATGCAAATGCTGAATAATTCCAGTTTCAGAATAAAAGAAAAGCAGTTAGCAAAATAAAGAAGTAGTCTCAAACACAGAATAAAGGCTCTAAGCTTTTTTTTTTCTGTTTAGTTTTATAGATTTATCATAGGCTAGACACTTCCAATAATACCTTTTAATTCCTCAAACCATACTGCAATAATCATAGAATCATAGAATAGTTAGGGTTGGAAAGTACCTTAAGATCATCTAGTTCAAATCCACCTGCCATCAGCAGGGACACCTCACAATAAACCATGTCACCCAAGGCTATGTCCAACCTGGCCTTGAACACCGCCAGCAATACAGCATTCACAACTTCCACGGGCAACCCATTCCACTGCCTCACCATCCTTACAGCAAAGAAACTCTTCCTCATATCCAATCTAAACTTCCCCTGTTGAAGTCTGAACCCATTACCCCTTGTTCTGTCACTACAGTCCCTAATGAAAAGTCCCTCCTCAGCATCCTTATAGGCCCCCTTCAGATACTGGAGGCGTCTATGCAGCCTTCTCTTCTCCAGGCTGAGCAGCTCCAACTTTCTCAGCCTGTCTTCATATGGGAGGTACTCCAGTCCCCTGATTATCCTCGTGGCCCTCCTCGGCACTTGTTCCAACAGTTCCATGTCCTTTTTCTGTTGAAGACACCAGAACTGCACACAATACTCCAAGTGAGGTCTCAGGAGAGTAGAGTAGACGGGCAGGATCCCCTCCTTCGACCTGCTGGTCATGTTCCTTTTAATGCAGCCCAGGATACAGTTGGCTTTCTGGGCTGTAAGCGCACACTGAAGACAGCTTATGTTCATATTTTCCATCGACCAACCCCCCCAAGTCCTTCTGTGCAGGGCTGCTCTGAATCTCTTCTCTCCTTGCTTGTTTCAGCATACTACTTCATGAGAGAAGTCTAATACCCCAAAAGCCATTGCACTAGTTATAAGTGAGTAGGTCTACACTAGTTTCAGATGATAATAATCTGCACCATGGCCAAAAAAACAGGAATATAGAAGGAGAAAAAAGTCATGAAAATAGAGCAGAAAAAAAATTGTCAAAAATACTGTGTACTACAAAGTGCTTAATTAGACAAAAAATATTTTTCTGCATACAGTGTGCAAAGGCACAGATTTCAGGTTTGATAGTGATTTCTGCTCTTGAAAATCTAGACTGTGATGAACCTATACTCTTATGCTAGGCCTTCAGAATAAGTATCATAGTATAAATTTTTCTTCAATCTTGCAAAATTCTGATTTGATGATTTTACCCTGAACTTGTGAGATATTTAAGTTTCATTCAACTCAGAGCATTACTTATTTCCCTGAATGTGAAAATGCAGTACTACTTAATAGGCTTTAGAGTTTGCCTCATGGCTTTCACAGACTTGAGAAGGACATAGCAGTGCCAAAAGTCTCATGTCGCATCTACCAGTTCTAATTCAATTCTTCTGATATGCTAGGCTGTCTCATAAAGGACTAGATGCCGGCATTTAGACAACTGAATCAGCTCTTACTGTCTTTCACAGTGTCGTGGTTTAAGCCCCTCAATAACTCACCCAGTTCATTCACTCACTCCCTCTCTTTCTTTCCCAGTCCCAGAGGGATGGGGAGGAGAATAAAAAGAATTCTACTCGCACAGGTTGAGATAAGAACACTTTAGTAACTAGGGTATAACACAAACCACTGCTGCTACCATCAGTAATAATAATGACAAGATAAGTACAAATAAAGAGAATACAACTGCTCACCAAGCCCCACCCAACCAGTACACCCCCCAGCAGCGGACCCCCCAATGCATCACCACACCCTTCTGGGACTCTGCTCTCCATTTTCACATCCTGAGCATGGTGTGCTGTGGTATGGAATAACCTCTTTGGTCAGTTTGGGTCAGGTGCCCTGTCTCTGCTTCCTCCTGGCTTCACCTCCTCCCTGGCATAGCATGAGAATCAGAAAGTCCTTGGCCAGACAAAACACTGCCAAGCATTAACTGAAAACACTGGTGTTATCAGCGCTGTTCCCAGGCCCAAAATCAAAAACACAGTGCTGCACCAGCTACCAAGAAGGAGAAAAATGACTGCTGCTGCTGAACCCATGACACACAGTTGTTCTTTTATATTTAATGACAGTAAGTTGGTTAGCAGTGGATTGTTGGAGCAGACTGAATTTTTTTGCTCTGATTCAATTTCTGCAACTGAGATGAGTGGTAAAGAAGAGTGGGTGAATGTCATAGAAGCATACATACTTGTTTGCTTGTTTTCTAAACTCCTTTTCAAGAATCAAAGGATAACAGCATTCTAGTGTGTTATTTGCTCTTCTAAGCAATATTTGCGGTAATGTCTTCAAGCATGGAGTGAAATTCACTCAGTGAGTTCCATCAATTGGGATACAATTTAGTAGGCCAGGTCTACTGGGGGCTGGTGGAGCTGCTCTGACAAAGAAAGGGAAGAGTAGATTTGGTAGAGGCTTGCCAGAATGGTCAAGGATGCTTTAAACTAGATGTGTTGGCAGAGGGGGACATCATTCCATCCCAACACACCCAGTCACTTGCCAGCAACTATAGCAAACGTTCGGAGCAATGTAGAGACACTCCAGATGCTCCAGCCAATGAGCCGGCTTCAATCGGAGCTCAGCTCAGATGCCTCTATACAAATGCCCGTAGCATGGGGAACAAGCGAGAGGAATTAGAGATGTGTGCACTTCTACGGGGGTATGATATCATAGGTGTCACAGAAACATGGTGGGATGGCTCCTATTACTGAAGTGCTGGAATGGAAGGTTACAGGCTCTTTTGAAAAGACAGGCAGGCCATGCAGACGGTGACGGGGAGTTGCTATTTATGTTAGGGAAAGGCTGGAGAGTATGGAACTCTGTCTGTGGACAGGTGAGCAGTTGACAGAGAGTTTGTGGGTCAGGGTTAAAGGGAGAACAGCGATGGGTGACATTATTGTGGGGGTCTATGACAGACAGACTGATCAAGAGGGCTCTGTGGATAAAGCTCTCTATCGATAGATAGGAACAGCCTCACGCTCACAGGCCCTTATTCTCATGGGGACTTCAACCACCCTGATATCTCTTGGAGGGATGGTATGGCCTGGCACAAGCAATCCAGAAGCTTCCTCAATTGTGTGGAAGACAACTTCCTTCTTCAAGTAATAAAGGAGCCAACAAGGAGAGGCACCCTGCTTGACCTCTTGCTCACCAACAGGGAAGGTCTGGCTGGAAACGTGATGCTCCAGCTCAGCCTTGGTTGCAGCGATCAAGAGATGGTTGAATTTGAAATCCTCAGGACAGTGAGAAGAGCATGCAGCAAGCTCACTGCCTCGAAATTCAAGAGAGAAGAATTTGGCCTCTTCAGGAACCTGCTCAGTAAGGTTCCATGGGATATAGCCCTAAAGGGCAGGGGAGCCCAAGACTGTTGCTTGATATTCAAGGATCACTTTCTGCAAGCTCAAGAGTGTTATATCCCAATTACAAGGAAGTGCAGCAGGAGGGCCAGGAAAAAGGAGGCTTATAAAAGGTGGAAACAAGGACAGGCAGCCTGGGAAGTATACATGGGTGCTGTCCAGGAAGCTAGGGACCAGGTTAGGAAAGCTAAGGCCCACTTAGAATTAAACTTGGCTAGGGATGTGAAAGATAACAGGAAGGGATTCTATAGGAACATTGCAAATAAAAAGCAGGTTCGGGACAATGTGGGCCTTCTCCAGAAGCTATTGTGAGAACTGGCTACCCTGGATTTGGAGAAGGCTGAGATTCTTAATGACTTCTTTGCCTCAGTCTTCACGAGAAAATGCTCTGACCACACCACCTAAGTCTTGGAAGGCAGACTCAGGGACAGGGAGAATGAAGGCCCTAGGCCCATTGTAGAAGAGGATATGGTTCGAGACCATCTTCTGAACCTGAACATGCACAAGTCCATGGGACCTGATGAAATCCATCGGCGGGTCCTGAAGGAGCTGGCAAATGAAGTTGCTAAGACAGTGTCCATTATACGTAAAAAATCACGGCGGTCAAGTAAAGTTCCCAATGACTGGAAAAAGGGAAATATAACTCCCATTTTCAAGAAGGGGAAAATGGATGACCCAGGGAAGTACAGACCAGTCAGTCTCACCTCTGTGCCTGGAAAAATCTTGGAGTGGATTCTCCTGGGAGGCATGCTAAGGCCCATGAAAATCAACAAGGTGATTGGTGACAGTCAGCATGGCTTCACATAGGGGAAATCCTGCCTGACCAATCTGGTGGCCTTCTAGGATGGAGCTACAGAACTGATGGACGAGGTAGAGAAGTTAATGTCATCTACCTGGATTTGTGCAAGGCATTTGACACTGTCTCACATGACATCCTGGTCTCTAAGTTGGAGAAACATCCATTTGATAGGTGGATCACTTGGTGAATAAAGACCCGTCTGGATGGCTGCATGCAAATAGTTGTGCTCAATGGCTCAGTGTCCAGCTGGAGACCAGTAATGAGTGGTGTCCCTCAAGGATCGATTTTGGGCTGGG
>JARCZZ010040107.1:0-14178 GCA_030323915.1 Brotogeris chrysoptera
TGGTGAGCGTCCTGTCCCCTTTCCTTGTATTTCTCTTGTATTATTATTGGTGGTAGAAATGGTGATTTATGTTATACTTTAGTTACTAAACTGTTCTTATCCCGTGGGAGTTGCATTCTTTCAGTTCTTCTCCCCATTTCCCCCTCATCGGAGTTGGGGGGGGGGGAAAGAAGGGGAGGAGTTTGATTTATGACTTAAACCACGACGATAGAACATGCTAGGGATCAAGCACAGGGCTCAGCCAGACAAGTGTATTGACAAGCTCCATGTTACATGTGACTGACCCCTTTTACACCCTTTTGTGTCCTCCCAGTCTCCCAGATCCCCTTCCCTTGCACATTGCCTCATCAGATGGCATAATTTCCCTGCCCCTCCTCGACACCCTGGACCCTCAAGTCTGCATACTTATGAGTTGTGAAATCATGGTTTGCCTGCAATTTCTTGGTAGTCCATCAGTTAATGGGATTGACCAGTTTTGTTTCTGGGTCTTGTCTTCGTTATGGTTAATTGGTCAGGCTTTATTTTTCTCTGTGTTTGTCTCCCTCCCTTCTCTTGTCACACCCATTTGGTCATTAGTCAGGTAATCTTACTGAACTAAAAACCTTCTCATGCTCCACACATCCTTACGAATTAGTGTGACTGACTGGGTTTCTTCTTACCACTACTTTTCTCATCAGTTTTCAGTCAGGTTTGCCTCTGTATTCTATTGTTTATGTCTCCTTTGACCGAATACCCTAAAGAAAACAGATGGTCTCCTTCCACATACCCTTGCAGAGGATTTTTTTAATTAGTAAATTTATTTTAGAGATAAATTTTCGTTTATTGCAAGCTTTTATGGCAATGGGGTAGCAAAGTCTAAACAGCTTTCCCTTTGGATTCTCAAGATTGGTTTGTTCAGTACATGCAGTCAGAACAGAAATTAACCATGAGATACCATATTCTTTGCAACCTTTGTGGGTATATTTCTAGGCATATAATTAATTTGAAATGCTGTCAGTCACTCTGGCTTATATTTTTCTTCTTGCCATGGGATAAATCTAGAATTCTGTTTTGTGGAATTACTACATATTTATCAGATGCTTGTGGAAAAAGACTGTGTTCAGTGTTTTTTACCATAATCCCTGGAAATTGTAAACCTCAAAAATTTTTACTTCATTTACAAAACAAAGAAACTTTATACTCTCATGCCTAAACCAGAAGTTGTACTGTATCCTACAAGACTGATGGGTGCAGAAATGCTGTGGGAGACTATTCAGCATCCATACTGTGGGCTATGAGAAAGAGGGATAACTGAGTGAGAAGATAAAAAGATCACTAATACTGGCAATTCTAAATTTAATTCCAGCTTTTGAAGAATATCAAAAATATTGTCAGATTAAGAAGGTTGAGTGACAATGCAATCATTGATACCTAAAGAATGAAGATGAATTTTATGTCCGTGGTTCAAGAAACTGTTTACAATTAGAAAAATGTTTATCTTGCTGAGGTAACAAAAGAGACTTGGATAAGATCAGAGCAACAGCTTAGTTAAAAAAAAAAACAAACAAAACGAAAGTAAACTACCAAAGCCCCCTAAAAAAGACACATACCCCCAGCAAAAAAAGAGCACAAAACCAGAAGGTTTAAGAATATGTTTAGAGCTTGTAGAAGCGAAGATTGATAAAGGTGTACTCCTTATTCCTCATTCCTCAGAAGTAAAATGCAAAATCATTACTTTCTTTAGGCTTTTATTTCCCCTTATTTAAATTTAGACTTTCTTTTCGTCCTGTTCAAAGGGTAGAGAAAGTAGGTAAAAAGGAGCACAGACACCTCTTAACATGCTGTGAAGTCTTCCTGCTTTGTGTGCCCTGCACATATCTTTGTTCTGGTCCATGGTCTGCGCAAGACTGAATGGTGCATTTTTGTGTCCATCCAGTGCCTTGATGACATCTCTGCCTGGTGTATGCCAAAGCAGCATCTGACGACCACTATGTAAGACGTGGACAGGAACTGCCTGCTTATGTTCAAACAGTTCTGCTTACTTGCTGAGTATATGATATGTGATCTTTCCTTTCACTGACTCTTCTATTTATAATACTAAACGTATTCTCTTCCAGACCAAGATAGCAAGGGCCTTTAGATAATAATCTAATTTTCTGTGTCTAAGTAAAATCTAAGCCTAAATCCCTTGGCCCCAATTGCCCTAGAGTCAGTTGTTTTAGACCTTGGATTACAGCTCACAACAGGTAATTTACTTGCTGGAATCCTGACGTGTTGCATATGGAGCTTCATGATCATCTATTTTTCTGGTTGCGTACAACAATATGTAATACATTCTGTCTAATGTTTTGTTGCTCCACTGTGAGATAGGAGGGAAAAAGCCCTTTGTGGATATGATCTTAAAAGTTGTTTACCTTGACTTTAGAAAGGCTTTAGACATGGTCTCCCACAGCAATCTGTATTAGGAAGTAACAATCTGGAGGGGAGCATGAGAATGAATGCAAAAAAAAGGTCATGCAGTCAGGTCAGTGGTCATGGTTAGTGGCTGGTGTTCTTCCTGGAGGACAGCAACAAGTGGAGCACCTTTCCTTGGAGTTGGCCTGTTTCTTACCTTTGTCAGTGACCTGCAGATGGAAACAGAAGGTACCCTTTCCAAGTCTAAGGATGACAACAAACTAAGGGTAGCAGCTGAGAAGCTTGGGGTCAGGGCTGCTGTATAGAAGGTCATGGACATGCAGGAGAAATAGGCTGACAGAAACCATCAAAATGGAGCAAGAACAAGTGTCAGGTGCTGTCCCTGGGACAGAGGAGCCCCTACAATGCCACAGGCTGGGGACAGACAAGCTGGGAGCAGCCCTGAGGGAAAGGTCCTGGGGCCTGATGAGCAATGAGATGAGCCCCAGGCAGCACAGGTAGACAAGAGCTCCCTGGGCTATATGAATAGGTAGGACAATCTGGTGGAGCAATTATCCCTTTCTGCTCAGAGCTCATCAGACCACATACGGAGTACTGTGCCCAGCCTTGGTCTCCCTTGTGCAAGTAAACTATGGAGGGATGATAAGGGTTGGGTGCACATTGCCCATGAGGGGAAGCTGAGAGGACAGGGTTTGTTCAGCCTGGAGGTGTACACATATATAGATGAGAGAATGTTGTCAGGAGGACAGAGTCAGGTTCTTTCTTGTGGGCACTTGAATGAGTCACAGTTCCCATAAAATGAAACAGTGCAGGTTCCAGCTGGATGAAAGGATAAACCTCCCAACCCTGCAGACAGCCCAGCAGTGGGACAGTCTGCTCAGGGAGGCTCTGTGGCCTCTGTCCATCAGTTTATAAGACCAAGCTGAACAAATAAACTGTAAAACTTCCATTGTCTACAATAGGGCAGGAGTTTATTTCTGTGGTTGTCTTTTTTTTTTTCTTTTTTTTTTTATGCAGTGATAAGTGTCACCTACGTTAAAATTACCATCTTCCTTTTCCTGTCATGTATATCACAACAAATCTTGAGACCTGTGAGGATCTTTACCCATACTTTTGCACTATTCATTTTTCTTCATATGTCTTATATTTCTTATGTTGCCCATTGACATCAATTGAAGAATGAGGAAGAGTTATTTTTTATAATTTAAAATAAGACCTTACAAGTAGGGGTATTTTAACTAGGTAAGGGTGTTTCATGACAAGGTACTTGTGTCCTTTATCTTGAAAAGACCGACAGTTCTCATTGCAATGACAAAAATATGATTGATTTCTGACAAAAGACAAAAAATTATCTGTAACATTATGCATGACTCATTGCAAAGAGTTTTTCTTTGAACTAGATCTTCTTTAATATAAATGAAAACAGTTCTGCTAAAGCTTTATGATAATAGATCTAATTAGGTTTCATTTGAATTTTTAGTGCCTACAGTTTGAATTATTAAATAAATGAATGAAATATATTTTTAAAGGGTACAAGTATATGTGTATGTGTGTGACCAGAAAAAGAACAATGCTTTTTATTTTCTTTGTTTAATGTCTGGTTTTATATTTATTTTTAAGTGGTTTAAGTTAGCTTGAAAGGATTTAAATGTTCCTCCGCCTTAAGAATTTCAAAAGTATACTTATAATGCTAGCTGTATAAAACAACTGCCATAACAAAAAATAAAAAGACAAAACAGAAGTGAAATGTAGAAAACCACGAGTTATGTGAGACAGAGTATTGGTGCACACGCCACTTAAAACTGATTATAAAACCAGAACAGAAGATGTACTGGTCTGTTCTGACCCTTATTTAACTACTTCTGAAATTTATTCAGATGTTAGGTACCCATCTCTCTCCACAGATTGTGATTCAAGTATGTGGGTGCTTCAGTTCACTGTAGAAAATTATGTAAATATGTGCACATCATTATTTTCCGTTGAAGGAAAAAATGAGGCAGCTTGAAAATTAATGATATGCAATAGCTTCTGTTTATTGAAAATTTTCAAACAATTTAAAAATGATACTTGCAGTAACCATTTTCAAAGGTTAGTTTGTCAAAGTAATTAATTCATCAGCACATTGTGATGAGTCTTGTCCTCTTATCCAGAGAGAAAAGAAGCTGAAAAATCCAGTGTTTCCGCCATGTAATTCTTAGAAGCCTTGTACCTTGCTCTGCATTTTCATGATTGGCATATGCTGATATGCTTGCTCACCCTTGTGTTCTCACTCCTTTCTCCCTCTCCTTTTTCTCTGTGTCCGTCTCTCTCTTTCAGGTATCAGTTCACACTTTCCTGTGTCACCTCTAGTAGATTTGTGGCCGTCTAATGAGATCAACTTGTTGATTTGACAGGAGTGAATATGCCTTTCTGGTGCCACTAGGGCTATAGGGGAAGTATGACAATATAGTTTTAGCAAGGCTTGCAGCATCCATGGGCTTTCTTCAGTATGACATGAGATGTAGGATTGGTTAAAGAAAGAAAAGGGTAATGGAATAACTGAAGAGACTTTTTTTTTTTTTTCAGGCCAGATGTTGTCCTCTGTCAAAAAAACCCAATAAATGAAGCCAACACACACACAAGAAAGCAGCACTAGATATGGTAGTACTCACTGTAAAATGTTTACCATGCTCCGGGTTAGGTGTGAGTACTGCTATCTTGTGGAGATCTTAACATGGATCTCAGTAAAACTGTGTAACTTATTTATAAAGCCTCATGGTGCAAAAATCTGCCTTTACCTGGGGGGATATTGTCAGTTTACATCAACGTGCATTTATTAGAAGAGTATACTTCAGATTGAGCGTCTTAGTTAATGTTGCTGCATGTTGAGTAGTCATCGTTGACTGCAAAGACAATTTTGCATCACCCGTGTAAACAACTCCTGTTCCTATTGAAACACCCTTTATCTCAAAATAGGATATTAAAAAACCCCCACAAAAAAAAAAAAAATCTGATGAGCTGTAACTGCAACACAAACCAATTTAATTAAATTATAATCCTCCTTTTTTGTTTTTAATCTAATACTGTTACCATCTCCCACTTCATTTCTGATGATTTTAAGTAGTCATTTTTTTTATTTTCTTTGTCCCTTTTTCTATACTCCTACCAGTTTGAAGTTTTTCTTATAAATAGCGAGGATTATTTTTTCGGTGAATTTTACATTGCTGGAAATCTATTCCAACTGGTCTAATTAGTGTCCAGTGTAATGCAATAAAATTTAATTTTCAATTAGTCATCAGGGTCAAACACTGTCCTCTGGAATGTGTAGAACAAAAATTCAATACTTTAATCTCTTTATTGAAAGATTCTCTTGGGTTACAAAAGCAGATTAAAAATTATGCTATCAAAGATGATGAGTCTGCCAAATATGCCTTTGTAACTAAAAGGCTGGGAATATTTTCAACATGTTAGGGAATAAAATGAAAGGGGGAGAATATCATCATTAGAAAACTCTATGATCTGACATTATTGCAAATGGAAATAATCATCATTTCCTTACAGAAAGAGCCCTATGTAGATAAAATTTGCTTTCAGTGTATTTTTTTTTTAATGCTCTTTTAAGAATTGTTTGTTCTGCTCACATCTGGTCCTTAAAACATATTCATTAGGAATATGTTTTGATACATATTAAAGAACAAATATCATTGTATTTATTATCTAGCATTAAAATACATGACTGTCACATTAGGATGCTCTTCCTTTGGCGCTAGTGCTATGCAGAAAAAAACATGCTTGTATCACTACTTCCCTTACTCAGTATGTTTACCTTTCAGTGTAAAACTGTGCCTCTGATTTTGTTTCTTTATTTTAATATTCTACACTAGAGCTTTGTGTGTGATTCTTTCCTTCTTCCTTTTTACTTCTTTTCCTTTGGTTGATTTCTTGGGTTATTTTTTTTCCCAACCAGATGTATGGGTATGGCAAGTCAAAACTTTTATGTTAGATATCTGGTAAATAGCATTTTAGCAAAGAAGCAAATATGGTTTGGTCTACAGTTTTCAAAATCTGATAGCTATAAGAATCCAGTTTCTCCAGATGTTACTGATCAGCTAGTCTTTAGGTCTGTGGGTGAACTAATGCAGGTCTAGGATAAGAAACTGTAGGACTTGTAAAATATCCCTAATTTGAGTACAACTGCAAAGTAAAAATAGTTTATTTTAGTTATACATACATTAATGTTTGCATGTGTGTATTTAAATGTCTTATTACATTAAACTGTATACAGATTTTGTAATTAAGATAAATACAAACATATGTTGGTTTTTTTTTCATTTTTGAAAAGACTATTTTTTAATGGGTGTACAATATTACTTGCAGTAAAATGAGGAAAATCTTTATTTGTCATAAATGTGCTTATATAAGGGTCTTAATCCTATTTTTTTTATAGTTAGGGCTCTAAGGAGTGAAGACCTGCGTCCTTTTCTTTCTCATGTATAACGTCACTGGTGGAAAATGTAGGAAATCCTTGGGAATGGGTATATGCTGGGTTATCCTAGATAGGGAAAAATCACTTTTGAATAAATCTTTCATTTCTGTTTAGTTATAGGCATAACCATGTTATCTTCTGAAATGACTGGGGGGTTCTCCTGTTTGAGAGAGAGTAGCCATAGCTCCACCTAAAATAATATTCAGTTAGTAATATATTTTGTCTCCACAGTTACAAATAAGATTTCACAACCAATATAGACTGTATAAAGAACTGTGAGAGGTAATTTTTACTCTGTGCTCTTATAGGTTTATCTTTCTCTTTTTCCTCAAGGGTGATATTAAGTTTTTCTTATCATTACCTGTAGATATTATAAAATAAAATTATGTCCTTCATAAGAAAGAGTGGTAGTGGTGATATACTATATGATACGTACATACTGTTTATGTGTAATTAAAAAATGAGTACGTTATGCATCAGTGACTTTTTCATAAATTAAAAGAAGACCATGTCTCAGGAAGAGTTTTTCATATGGCATATATTATGCTGGAAAATACCTTGTTGAATCTGTTGTCAGGAAGTTCTAGAAAAACGCTTAATAGCATTTAAAATTTGCGAATATTTTAAATAATTTTTTTTTCAGATGATACTGACAGATATAGAAAGACTCGTTACATGAATTGTTTGGTTTAGAAGTTTAGAGTTTTATGGCAATTTTTTTTAAAATCAGGTTGCTATTATAGTGCTTCTATCCACATTTGAATTTTTTTTTCCTGCTATCAATGTGTACTACATCCTACAACAAGACAGTATGAGTACCTCTTGCTGATCATTTTTGCTGGATGTGATTTCGTACTTATTTTAAAAGTAAAAAGTGTAACCTGTAGATGCTTTGTTGGCTTTTTGTTTGGGCTTTTTTTTGCTTCTGCCCAGTATGCAGATATTTTTAAGTCTTGGGTCTTGGCAGGGAGGTCAAATACAAAAATAAGAAACCCTTGTGACACAGTAGAATATGGAATACCATTACAACTTCTGTTCTCTTTCTTTGCATAACCTTTTTGATCCCTGTATATGTTATTCCTTTTTAGTTTTGTACTGTAGAATTATTTGCTATCACAGAAAAAATTTGCCTTCAAATATGAGCAGTCTCATTCACATCAAAGCTAGCTCCTCTCTATCTTTGTGGCAACCTCTGGGTCCTCATTTTTGAGAAAGAAAATAGTGAAATGTAGCATAATGAAAGGTACTGCCTGTACCATACTTTATCTTATAATTAATACTTATTAATTAATAATTATTAATACTTATTAAAATAAATAAGATACTTATTAATACTTATTATTAATTGCAGTTACTCAAGTTCTATCAGCTATTTCCTGTTGCTTAACCATATCTTGATTATTGGAATATGTTTACCATAAAATTATTTCATTTCAGGTGAAATAATATCATTCTGTTATTTCTCCACTTCCATCTTTTTTTAAATCCATAGTCACTGAATAGATGCATACACTGTCAAACGATTCTCATAGGTGTTTCCTTTGCTAATACCATTCTACTTAGAATAGTTTAAGACACATTGTTGAGATGTATCTCAGGAAAGATTAATGATTGAATATACTTAGGAATTTAGAAAAAATACAGATGTAATTAAGGAGAACAACAGGCAGCTTCCACAACTTTTGTGATATTTTTGTCATTTTCATGTGTGCTCATTTGAATATTTTGCTTTGTGAATAAGGGAGTTTTCATTATTTTTTTAAGGGGGGGGTGAAAGATGCACATTTAGGGAAAATAAACTAGCAGTGATGGATAAGAGCTTTTGGAAACCTGCAAAAATAATACACTGTGCCATTTCCACAGATCGTGGAGCAAAAAAGGCAGATTTCAAATTGCATTCTGCTTATCTGCAAATCTTATCTCCCTGATATCCCTATTAACTTAAAGCTGGATTAGAATAGTGTAATTGTCACAGAAATTTCAATCTTACTATCATAGAGTTACAGTCGCAAGATAGTGAGATTTGTGAGACGTAAAGCTACCAAGAAATCATTTGTCACAAATTCCACCTGCAGCTGACACATTATCCATGCTTTGAGAATGTCTATTGACAATATCTGTTATTCCAACATATTGCTTTTTTTTTTTTTTTTCTCGCTGTGGCTGCATATACTCTGCAATATTTATAAATACATGAAACTATATGAAGTTATTCTATGAAATGGAATTATTTTGGTGAAAAGCCAGCGGGTGGAAACAAGACACGTAAGTAAGCAGAAGAGAAAAATGCAAGTAATGGAAATTCTCAATGCATTTCTGCGAAGTCATTGTCCCACTCAGATCACACTGGATTGATGAGGACCAAGAAGTGAACCAGCATTTCCTTTTGCCTTCTACTACCTCAAGCCATGTTGACGTCTAAATAAAACAGGGTAGAAAACAGTACTCTAGCCTTGAGACCAAACTATATATTTCTTATCCTTGGATTTTCTCTTTTTATATATGGTGAGACAGTTGCCCTAAGATATATAAATATGTCATTTTGTTTGCATCCTTTTCTCTTTTCAGAATGCCCAAAATAGAGTGAAGATGGAACCACATACTACTTCCTTATCAATAAATGGATTGTATATACTGAAATCTCTGGTGAACAAATACAGTTCAGAGCAAGCGATGTAGGAGTCTGAAAATTCATGGGTGAATTTGAGTTGTATTGAGCAGACACATTTAATATACATGGAAAGTTGCAGTTATATGTACAGTTTGTTGTATGTGACATCTCACATGGTGGCTCGTGACATATGTTGAGATCTGAGCTTGTGAAAGTACCTTTTCTACTTCCTGACCTCATTTGATGCTTACTGAGCTTGTGTTAGCTTTCTTGTTGTTAAGCTAGTGTTAGCTTCATCTCAGAATAAAACTTCATTTTAAATAGAGGTCATGAGAAACAAAACAGCCAGAAAGCTATTATGGATTTTTAACGATGCTTATAAGCCCTTCTGTGAAGCTGTATAGAGTTGATGATGCTTATGTGCATCCTTATTTACAACGATTCTGTACCCACAGAAAGAACTCTTCTGTGTATGGATTTTTCTACAACAGGTTTATTCAACAAGGTCTGAGTCATTCAATTTAAAGCAAGCAATATGTTTTTCTTTACTGACCTGAATGAAAATTAATAAAGATACTATTTTAAAGAATATTAACTGAATCCTTCATTCTTGTTAGAAAATAAATTATAACTTATTTTTCTTTCACATGGACATCTGATCTCAGTCATATATGCATTGGTTTTTTATGGTTATTTCTATCCCTTCATCTTTTTTTTGTGGGGTTTCTAAAGAAAAAATAAAAATAGGGAATGCACTAAAATACTTGACTTCAGTTACATAAAATTATTCTGCCAAAAGAAAATGACTAAGGAAGCAGGTAGCAATTCTTCAGTTTTATAAAGTAATATAAAAAATTCTTCTCCAATCTAATCTTACGTAATCTAATTATTTTGAAAAATACCACTCTGAAGGTCTCCCCATCACTGTGCTTATGTATCTTTCTTGGTAGTTTTCTACAGCGTTAAAAATCTATAAGGCTTCAAAAATCAAGAGTTGATTTTGATTTAAAGGAAAATTGTAATTCAGACACATATGATTCATATGCAAATGAGAAGAGGGTATGCAAAAATGAAAGGAATTTTAAAGGGAAGGATTTATAATTGCCCAAAAGAAGATACAAAGAGATTGAAATTTGCAATCACTTCTGCAAATCTTTGAATCTATCTTCATCTAAATGTGGTGGATGAAGACATAGTATAGCTCCAGAATCATTTATTGTTGCAAACTTTCAGTGACATTTTGAATGTACTCTTTTTTTTTTTTTTTTTTTAACCTGTCATATAAGACTGAATAAAGAACAGCATGAATAAGAAAGAAAAGTGCTAAATGAAAACAGAAATGGTTGACTGTGTGCATTAAGCTACATTATTTCAGGTAGTTTCTCCCTTTTCCCCTTTTTGTCTTTTCGTAGAATTGTGGAATGGTTTGGTTTGAAAGGACCTTAAGATTATCTAGTTCTCACCCCCCTGCCACAGTCAGGAACACCTTCCACTAGACAAGGTTGCTTGGAGGGTTCCTTTTTCCCTAACTAAAAGTTAATGCTTGCTTTGACCAGGAAGAAAAACAGTTGTGAGATGACTGACAATACACTTTTCATTTGTGTGGCTACTGGTATATGTGTTTCCCCTTGTAGAAAATATGTGTGCATTTTTCTTTAATCTATGTATAAAGACTACTAGTATGTATATTTTGTTTTTTTTACTCCTCACTTAAAATTTCTGAGGTATTTCAAACAATACCTGTCTTTTAATTGAGCAATGATACAAACATTTTATAAAAGGTGACAGTCCTCCAGATCCCAGTAAAAATTGTTTTGTATGGTCTTCTGTTGTTTGAAGATGATGTGTAGAAGTAGATTTTCTTAACTTTTTCATCTATATTAGTTAATCCTTCTTCACCAATAAATGATAATTCAGAACAGCCTTTAGAATCCCTCACTGATGAAAATAAAAAGCATGTTGCTTTGTGTATTAGTGTAATTCCTAGTATTGTAATTGGATCATCATACAGAATTTGTTTGCATATGTTAACAGATACTATTTTTACCAATATCCAAGTATGTCTGTGGTTATGTGTTTGACACAGCTTGAGTTTTTTGGGGTTTTGTTGTTTTGTTGTTTTTTTTTTTCCCATTTCTTTATTTTGATATCAGTTTTTAATCTTAAAATGCTTTCAGTATAATGGGATTTTTTTCCTTGAATCTCTCTCCAGTACTAAATAACCTTACAGATATTTTCCAGCCTAGGATTTTTTTTTCACTTACCTTAGAAAACAGGAAAACAGGTCTACTATTAGTAAAATATCCTGACATCCTCTAATGCATGCCGTGTGGTACTGTTATTATGAAAGGATAAGCATTATGGTCCACTAGATATTCAGATGGGGTGTTACAGAGCGCAGCAACACACTTCTGTTACCTTGTGACTGTGAATATAGTCTATGTGAAGGTCTGTTCTGTATCTGATCCAACCTGTATCATCTAGTCCTCATTTTCCAATACTTACCAATTCCCAACTGTTACTCAGTTTCTGCTGTGAAACCGAAACATATCCAAGCTATTTCTGTGATTCTTTTACAGAATTTTACAAAAGTGGGCAGGTAAGAAAGTACGATAATGAATTCCCTTTTCCTCCAAGACTGTTTCAGTCCAAAGGGCAATAAAAAACACTATGAAAAGCATTGTTATTTTTATGGCTGCACAGGATTTATAATCTGATAGTTGGATGTTATCATAAAAAAAAGCTGAAAAACAAAGCAGGGAATAGGCATCGGTGGGGATTGGTTGCTTCGTTAGAGGGTTTGGAGTTTTATGGAAAAGCTTGTCAAACTAGATGACCCTAAACTCCAGTGGATCATTTAAAAAAATGTATAATACTTGATCTTCCTGTCCTTAATGTTTCTTCTGCTGAAGTATTGAGATGACGGTGACTATGATCTTGTCCTTCCTTTCTTTCATCCTTTCTTTTTCCCCACTTGTTGTAATTCGTGGTCAGACATGTCAAGTGTTCAAAAACTGATCTATGTACATTTCTTGTGTGATCCTTTCAAGGGCAAGAATGAAATTCACAGCACTTTTGCCAAGGTGGACTTCCAACGAGAATGTGTATCAGAGCCCAGCAAATAACAATCCTCATAAACAAGCTTTCTGCCTTTTTAAGAACCAGGCTTTAATCATTAAGACGCTAATAGACATTTTGCTATTAATCTTGTGTATGATACAAAGGCTTGGCACCAAAAAGCCTAGAAACTGGCCTCCAAAAGGCAGGCATGTCTTATGCTGTCTTCCATTGTTAATGTGAATAAATGCTGCCTCTGGGTTCATCTATGGTAGAAATCCCCTTATTTCATCTGGGGAAGGACTTTCAGCAGAGCCTGTTGTGATAGGACAATGGATAATGGTTTTAATCTAAAAGAGGGGAGATTCAGGCTGGATGTGAGGAAAAAATTTGTTACAATGTGGGTGGTAAAACACTGGCAGATGTTGCCCAGAGAAGGGGTAGATGCGCCAATCCTGGAGGAATTCAAAGCCAGGGTGGATGTGGTTCTGAGCAACCTGATCTAGCTGAAAATGTCCCTGCTCATTGCAGGGGGGTTGGACTAGATGACCTTTGAATAAAAGAGTCTGCTTTGATTACGAAAATTAGGCCAAATGACCTCCAGAGACTTTTTTCACCCTAAATTATCTTGCAATTCTATTTAACTTAGTGATATGCCACTCTTCTTCTTTTTCCTTGTCCTCTACTTCCTCTTTCTCCTCCTCATCTTTTTCTTATTCCTCCTTCTTCTTGTCATGTTCTTCATGTAATCTCACAGTCTCTAAAATAAGGTAAGTGTGCCTTGATTTATTTGTTTTCTGAAGAATTTGAAACCTCGGAAAACAATACATACATGGTATTTGTCCATAAAAAAAAAAGACCAAAATTGGTCATAACTTCATAGTGTGCTTACTATTTTAACTTGCTACTTTCAGTGCAGAATTACAGAAGTTTGCATGATTTAGCTTTGCTGATAGACCATAATTAAAATAGCACAGGATGAAGGGACTTTGAAATTCTCATGAATGTTCCTGGATCAAAACTGAGGAGCGCAGTTAGTCTGAGTAGTTCTGCCCTGTGATCCACTGGGCTTCTACTCCTGAAGCAAACAGGCTTTTAGAAACTTTATGATTGTCTTGGCATCTGTGAAATGGAGATGATAGCACACTTCAAGTCTCATAGTGGTGTGTACCTGATGGTGTTTGTAAAACGATATGCAAAATTCACTGAAATCATACAGATTACCTAAGAAGAAAGTAATAATTTTCAATACTTGGTTTGAGTGACATATTTTTTTGAGACAAAACAGAGAAATGATAAAAGATACCAAGAAGACAAATTTAAGTATTTAAGATGGGACTTCACTGGAAAAGTAACAGATTGAGAATGAAACTCTAATGAAAATAAACAAGAGATAGGAGTTACAGTACACAAGAGATTCTGGACAGGATCTGTAGGTCATGCAAACTAGCTGTTGTTGTTTAAGCCCCTCGCGCAGTTTTCTCGCTCACTCACTCCCTCCTCTTTCTTCCCCCAGTCCCAGGGCGGATGGGGAGGAGAATCGAAAGAATGCAACTGCCACAGGTTGAGATAAAAACAGTTTAGTAACTAAGGTATAACACAAATCACTACTGCTACCACCAATAATAATAATGACAAGGCAAATACAAGG
>JARCZZ010040107.1:18883-34224 GCA_030323915.1 Brotogeris chrysoptera
CCAAAAGTCAAAACCACAGCACTGCACCAGCTACTAAGAAGGAGAAAAATGACTGCTACTGCTGAACCCAGGACACATGCTTTGCAGCACCAGTGTGGCTTTGTTCTGTTATTGCTTGGGGTTGTTTTTGTGAATGCAGTGCTGACCTGGGACTCTGCCATTGTTTCCCAGAAATGGGATGCTCCCTCTTCCTTATGGATATGGAAGAAGGAAGGTGTCATTGCATTTATTTATTTATGTATTTATGCCTGTGTTTGAAGGGTGAGGAAGAGCAGGGAGAAGAGTTTCCTGCAAACTTAAAAGCTCTCAAAGGAAAGTGGTGGGAGGTTGTCATCTTTCTGGGACTTGAGAAACAAAGTAGAGCAAGAAACAATAGCATGGGAGACTCATATTAGCAGGGAAATGCATCAGCTGAGGTATTCCAACAAGTCTTATGTTCTCTGTCTGAGCTATAATTATGTGTCTTAGATGCTCCGTGTACTAAGGCATGATGAGTACAGATGTTATCTGCTACATGATGGAAAAACAAGCACTTCAAAAGCCAAACAAACATGGTGGTTACAGTAATCCTCTTTCCCCACAACTGTTTGTAAACCACGCAAACATAAACAAATTCTATAGAATTTTTAGCAAGTGTAATCTGCTCCCATTCAGACAGAGAGGATTGTTGCTTTTCACAGCTTTAGCTTAGGAAATCTGTAATGTAATTATAGTGTAGAAATAGCAGGAATGGGAGGAATTTAGCATAATGTGCAATGAGTTTTCAACTGGGAGATAAATACAGCTATTGCAGGAAACTGCGCAAATTGAGCAACACAGCCACTGAATGAAAAATATATCCTGGCCTGGAGAGCATGCTGACCCCTTCCTGAGCATGCAGCACTGGGAAGAGCGCATTGGTGTTCTGCTCTCTTTCTAAGCAGTGAGCGAAGACCCTGTGCTTAGGTCTTGTCAGAGGTGAGTCCCATCAAAGAACTGGGAGGAAGGCTGGGGGAGAAAGCCATGTTTCGCTTTCCTTACTCTAGGCCTTGAGCACAGTTTACTACTGGCTGCACATTAGATGACTCTCACTGGTGTTAAGCGGCCTGCTCAAGGCCCTGGTTAGCTGTTGAGCTCTGGGAAAGTCCCAGAGGCTTTCCTCTCCTGTCTGCGCTGATGCAGCAGTCAGGAGAAGAGGGTGAAGAGAGCTACTGCTGTGCTCTGTGGGGACCTCACCTTCCCCTACTCTGTTAAGAAACAGCCTAGTTGCTTAGTAAGGGCTTATATCTGTCCCATTTCTGCTACTTGCAGGCCTTCCATGAGATCCCTTTCATCTGGCTGCATGAAGGAGAGAGTGTAGGTGATGCTATGGAAGTGTGAGGGTATTAAAAAAGGCTGCTTTAAGTTTGTATGCTTGGCCTGCTGCCCTAAAGCATAAGCAATTGTGGTGAGACTTTAACTGTGTTTTTCATGTCTAGAACTACAAATATGAAGGCATTCTTCACAGCTCTTGTATCTTTCACAAATAAATTATGAGAGGAAGTTCTTTTCTGTTGAAACATTGGAGTAGTTTACTTAATAATGGCCGGTTCTATGTAGCAAGGAGCTGAAACACATCCATAAATAACAGCAACTATTGTAGGGAACAAAAAAAAAATCTGCCTTGTGCATATAGTTTGCTAATGCACCTAATAATACAAATGCTGAGTAGGCTGATATTATTTAAAGTGACATTCTTTGACTTGAAGTGCCAGCTCCTCTCATCAGAAGAAGATGGGCTCAGCTGGTGGAAACTAGCATTGCTCTGTCCTTGTGGTAACTCCTCTTGGAGTTTCCTGGAGTTCAGTGAACACACTACCTGGTGTTTCTGACTTTGTGGGCTCAGATCGATGTCTCTTTCTGGTGCAGCAGGCAAGTCTGCGCGGGAGCTTGCTGTAGCTGACCTGGCAGATGTAGGTGACTGTATTTGGGAATTCTGCCCTTGGGTTATCTGGAAGCTGATAGTTTAAGGTGGGAAGGGTGAAGGAAAGATCCAGACAGACAGGGGCAAAGAGGTAATAATGAAGAAAGTGGAGAGAAGGTAAGACATTCCTGGTGTCTAAGCAGAATATGTATGAGGTATTTGGTTTTGTTTTGTTTTTCCAAATGGGCTTTGTCCAAATAGGATGGAACTCCTAATTCAGGGCTGGAAAGCATTTGTTTTGTGCTCAGTGTTCAAATGCATTTCAAAATTGGCACCTTTGTGTGCCATTTAACAGGGGAAATGAAATGTATTTAGAAAAATGCCTTTTTTGCCATAAAAGGTCAGTCCTATTTACATGCATTGGCTGGATTTCAGCTCCTCAGAGGAGCCCCGTGTGTGTACTGGAACTCCATCAGCTTTGCTTTTTAATGTTATGTGATTTGATCTGTCCTGTGTTGCTGCTGTTAGCTTTGAGGCTAATTTTTAATATGTGCTCTGCCTGTGCCAGCAGTATGGAGCCTGTCTGTGAGATGGCTTCGAGGCTGGGCCGGCACACGGCAGGTAACAACCTCTACTTGGTTGCTCACAAGCAACAATAGTAGCATGAAACTTGGCACAAGGGCAAGTCTTCTCAGTACAGTTCTGACAGTCCACAACCTCTTCTTCACTGATTCCTTATACATGAGTGGGAAGTGATCAACAGGCCTGCCTCATCCCATGAATGTTCGTCTATCTTGGTACCCAAGTGAAGTTGGCTTCTGTCATGGGCTGGGGGAATTGTTGCAGCATGTACCCTCCTCAACACGGGCTGTGTGAACTCCCTGGTCACAGGGTCCTCTACCTATGACATACAATGAAGTATGCAGTCTTGCAGATGGTTTCTCTCTTCTGTGTATTGTAGTGGGATGAGGGAGACATGTAAAGACTCGCAGGGGCAGTTATGAGAATTGAGCACTAGCGTTCACTCTTCAGTATTTTAACCTTCCCAGGAATGAAGCTATAGAGGAACTAACTGTATTTACATCCCTATTAATCATATTCAGGCAATAAAATAGCTTGTCTCCATTGTGGAGATAGGAAAGCACAGAAGGCAACACAGAAAAGTAATTTCAACTGTGTATTAAATGAAATGTGTTAAACTTCTCTATACAGGCGCTGTGTCAGAGCTGGAGTGGCTTTCCATGTTACACAGCATTGACGCATTTTCATTTTTAAATGAGAGGGTTCACTCCAGGGTTTATAGCACTTTCTGCAGAGAAGCCCATATGCGTGTTTTCAGCTGAAATGTTTCCAGGCTTTTGATGAGCAGGTTATTTTGTAATTGCTCAGCTCTTGATGCTCTCATTTCGTTTCAAGGCATGTGTTAGTGAGCTGTGTCAGGAATCGGAGGACTCTGGATGGACTTCTGGACTCTTCTTGTATGGCTACTTTTGCCTTCATTGAGCTAGTGGAGGAAGGGCATTAAGACAAGATGACAGTGAATCAATGTGCTGACTGTGCGTTTAAAACCACCTTTTCTTGGCATCTCTGCTCTAGTAAAGCTGGCACATCACCTAGTAGGCAGGCGGTGTGCCATGCTGACAGATGGCTTTGGAAGCCAGCAGCCAAGAGGCTATACATGAGCATCAACTGCATTTGTTGAGGGCAGGATACCAAGCCAGAAATGTCAGTGGTTTTCAACCCAGAGCTGCTGATCCTCTATGCAAAAGAATGTCATTGATGCTTCAACTCAGAGCTGGATTGACTGGGTAAAGGTAAAGCTGGGATTCCCAGATGGGTTTCTCTGTAGTCTTAGATCAAATTTTGCCTGCCCCAGGGCATAAAAAGAAAAGGCTATTGCACTGACCTTTGTCTCTATAGAAGGGACAGTAGCACATCCTGATCTGCTTCTGGTTAATGCGATAAAGCTCCTGGCTACCTCATGGGTTACTTTCAGTATTTTTTGGTTTATTTTTGAACCTGGACAATATTTCTGTGGTTAGAATACTTTGGCAGTCTCGCGTTAATATTAAGATATTGTGTGATGGAGATAGCATCCATGTTGTGTAGCAGTCTAGTAAACTGCTGATGGGCTTTATCAGGGCAATTGAGCGGGACTCTGAGTTTCTAAAAGCAGCCCTTTGCTGACGTAGCACCACAAGGCATGAAATTACTGAGCTTCATCTTCCAAATTGCAAGCTTTTAATGAAATGTTCTGATTGGAAAGCAAATGTTAGGAAACTTCTTCCAATTCTTTTTATATAATTGAATTTGAAAGAATAATTTGTAGCCAATGAATTTTTATTTTAAAAAAAGAACTTTACAGAAAACTCTGTTTTAGCAAATCTGAACACCAGCTGGCACCTAGAGAAATATTGTCTGTGATGATCTGTGGGTCCACAGCATGCACTTTTAAACTGGGTAATTACACTGATTAGCTTTATTCATGCAATAATCAGATCAGTGTCTGCTGAAATGAGGGTTTTTTTTTTATTTTGTGACATAAGATTATTTTCATTTAGTAGGTTTCAGCATTTGTTAGTGCCAGTGTGCTAAAACCCCCCCATAAATTGCTTGTAGTCATGTGGGACAGTTGGAGCAGAGTGAGTAAATCTGTGCTCAGACAGGAATGGATCTCATGGGGAATGCTTTAGCATGGATTTCCATGCTTTGCAAAGGAAATAATGGTCTTTCAAACTGTCAGTTTCTCACCTAAACATTTATTTCTATTGCAGTGGTACCCAGAGGCCTCTCCCAATAGGGACCGGGTTGCACTGACAAGGGGAGCTGTTGGTGCAGGGAAGCTGATAACTGTGCACCCTGGCTAAGCTTTCCCAGCACCGCCAAGCTGTGATGGCAGTAGTACCGGTAGGTTCAGAATTGGAGTTCATTATCACTGTGCTGGGCTGTTTTTCTGCACCAGTCTGAAAATCCTCATCTTTATTTTCCACACCATGGTCTTAATTTTCCCATGTTATGTTAGGGTAAAATGAAGACTGAAACTTGTAATTTGTTGCAGTAACTTGAACATATTTAGAGACCAGGTTTGATTCACTGCTTGCTTTTGACATTTGGCCTGGGAAAAGAATATCTGTAATTTACATAAGAAACTTGGAAGATGTACCAGGCTTAG
Source organism: Brotogeris chrysoptera (assembly GCA_030323915.1). Taxonomy (NCBI): domain Eukaryota; kingdom Metazoa; phylum Chordata; class Aves; order Psittaciformes; family Psittacidae; genus Brotogeris; species Brotogeris chrysoptera. The sequence goes on from JARCZZ010040107.1 coordinate 23,938, forward strand.
CAATAAGTATTCAAACCAGAATGAAATCTACATTTTTCCTGTTTATATGAATTTTAAGCAGAATGAAAGCTAATTGATACTGTTCAGTAAAAATTGGTGGTTTTCAAATCAAACACTACTTCAGCCTTATTATAATTCAGCCAAGGTTCTATTGCTGGCCTGTTTTTTTAAAGCTTTATGCATATTGTTATGTCTCCCAAGTATTATGACTGAAAACTGCAATTGTGGGTCTTCCAAAATTCAAATAACTCCATGAATCTGCCTCAATCAGTAATGCATTAATGAAGAAAATGTATTGTTCATGCTCTTTGAACACGGACATTCATTATTTTGCTTCATGAAGTGACCTTAGCCAGAACTTGCTAATGTCCAAAGGGGTAAGCTTGTAACCTCAGTAATGTGGTTAATTTTAATTAGTCAAAGGCATGCTCAGGCTCTCTGTAGCTTTGAAACATTTGAATTCAGTTTTGATGGCATTATTCTCAGGGAGCATGAAACAGATGCACATAATTCTTGTTAGCATATTACTTGAAATTGACTTCAAACATGTGTTCGCTGTAAATTGTTAGACTGAGTTCATCTACTGGGAATCCAGTCTGCCTATTTGCCTTATTTCATAATTACTACTACTATTACTGTTTGTAACTCACACCTAGGAGCTTGGATCATGTGGTGGGCCCTTTGTATGCTGAGACCTGGATGTAAAATCTCTGCTCCAACAGTTTAGAATTACAGCCTTAGAATTTCTCACTTGGTTTTATCTTAGACAAGACTAACTTCTTTAAAGGAGAGATTTTATTTCAAATTACAGCTTTTAGTTTTATTTTTTGAGCATCTTTGTGGTCCTTCTCTGGACCTTCTCCAGCCTGTCCATGTCTTCTGTATATAGCAGGGGCCAAAACTGAACACACAAGTCTAGGTGTGGCCTGACAGGAACTGAGTGCAGCAGGATAATGCTATCTTTATCTCTGCTGGTGATGCCTTTGTTAATATTCCCCAGCATCCTCTTGGCTTTCTTTGCTGCAGCAGCAAACTGTTCACTTCTGTTGAGTGACCTGTTACAGAAGCAAGTAAATAAAAATTACTGTGATATTTTAAGTTAACCTGGTGGAGAATCTCTACTTTTTAATACTTTGAGAATATGCTTTTACAACTGAGATTAAATATTTTTACTTGTACATCTAAAAATAGAGGTATAAGAAGAATAATTAGAGAGCATCTAGGTATCTTGTAATACTTTGTAAGCTTCTGTGCACTGGTTCATTGTCCAAGTATGAATTTATAAGCTCCTTTCCTCACCAAAGCATTCCTAGCAGAAATGCATTCCAAATGACTCTGCACTTTTTATTTTATTACTTTCCATGCTCTAAAGACAAGAAATACTCTAAATAATCTTGTTACAGCTGAGTGTGCTGCCTCCTGCATAGTCCCTTTGCTTCACCAGAGTTCCTCGGGTTTTGTCTTCAATCTGTATGTTAAGATAGCCCAGCTGTAGAATAAGGCCTTGCGTTTGGGACAGAAGCAGCTTGTTTGCAGAATGTGTGTGGTTTTTACATAGACGAATATCTTGTTGTTTTTTTGGTATTGGTTTTATTGATTGTGGAGGAACAGTAGTTCATGGCTTCCCTGTGTAGCCACTGGCTACTATATTTTTGGTGACTTTCTTTAAGCAAAGAGGTTTCAGTTTTCATGGTGACTCATGTCAAACCGTAGCAAGCCGTTGTTTTGTTGATGAGATGGTATGAAAAGATTGACTGAGTATAGCAATAATGCTGTCCCTTGCTAGGCTGGAGCTTTAGTTTGCAGTCTTGGCTGCAGTTTTCTTCCTGACAAGACTGGAAGAAGCTGTAAAGTTAACAGTGAGTTCTCTGCAAAATTGACCTCCCTTCTGGAAATATTGGGAAACATTTTTGGGGTGATAGTGGGTGTTAACACCTCTTTAGCTTGGGAGTGATAAGGTAGGCAGCCAATTTCTCTTGCTGCTCTAAATTGATTGGTGCTTTGTATGGTATATAGTCTTAAATGCTTTCAGTATGTGTTGTTTTCTTATTTCTTGTAGTGTTCTCATTAAATGCAAATGAGAGGTTGGGATTTGGTTATTTTTTCAATGACGCACAACTTGGTTTAAAAATACTGTAAGATGTAGCATTTGCAGAAGAGAAGTTTGAGGGAAAAGACAATACCACAGTTTATGTAGTGTCTAGTGACAGAGGGCTTTGAAGCTCAGGGCAGTCTCTGTCATCTAGGCTTGCTTAGTGTGCTGCAGTCTGCCCCCAGCATACATAATACCTTCCATTTCTTCATGCCTTTAGAGCTCTCTGAAGTGCTGTCAATAGCCCTGTCAAACCACAGAGTGACGGCTTGAATGGTTTGATCAGGTCACTAGTGTGCATCAGTGTATTTGCACCTCCTGAGCATGTGGGATGGTACAGAAAACGCTGATTAAATATACACGTTTAAAAGTGAAGATGCACCTAATAAATTTCAGCAGATAATGAACCGAGTGAAGTGCTGGTTCCTGCAAAATCTCTCTTAAGCTGCATGGCTCTAAGTAGGGGAAGGTTTTACGCTTCTTGCGCCTCCAGTAGTAAAAGCCATATTCCTGTAAGAATACAGTTTTCAACTCCTTACTGGTATTTGCATTCCTTGAAGACTTTCATTTATACCTGAGGTAGGGAAATGAACTATTGTAGGATTAACATGGTGTCTCCACCCCAAGTACTTTCTGCAGAAGTACTAAGTGTTGATCTCTGCTTAAACCACTCTGTAGTTAGAAGGCAGCTCAGTGACTGGTGTGTGGGTTGGCTGCTGCATGAGAGAGCTACTGAAGACACTGCTTGCTTTATTTATTTTATTTCATAAACAGACTTCTGGGGGCACATTAGACTTCAAAAGTCCTTTCTTCCTCCTCCTTCCCCAAAGAAAAAAGTTTCCTTTATGCATATTGCTTTAGGCTTGTATTTCAAAATGACACATTGGTACCAAAGATTGGAGAGCTGAGCACATCACTCATGATGCATTGCTCCCTATCCACACAGTTCCTCCATTTTATGATCAAAATAAAACACTTGAAATATGTTCTAGTCCGCTGGGTGGGAGAGAGAACAAAATGCTGGAGGGGAACCTTTAAGTAGGATCTCTCTGGACTTATTTATAAGATTGCACTATTTTTTTCTCCCATCCCCTTCCCTGTTTCTCCTCCTCTTTTCCTTCAAGTATTCTGGCTGGTGCTGACAGAAATGATTATAGCTTATGAGTGATAATATAATTCAGTTTCCCTCAAGGAGAGATGCTATCAGAGAAGGGTTTTTTTTTAAATATACTGGTTGAAAAGAGCCATCTTTCTTCCTGGAAGAACAGTTATTAATCTCTTACTAGTACATTTTCATATCATTTTGGACATTTATTTCCATGCTGTGATATTATAAACCCAGGCATTTATGTCAGTTTTGATGCAGTGCAACATGCTGGAACATGAAAAGCTGTAATTACCAGTGTGGTCATTTGAATTGCTAACCAGATCCTGACATTTCCAAATCGGACCCATTTCTTAGTGATCCAGAAGCAAGCCTGGGTGCTCTATGAGCTGCATTTCAATTAGGCAGCTCTATATTTCAAAAGAAAATGCAGAACACTCACATTCTCAAAGCATTGCTGAAGTGAAGTGCTTTGCTAGTTTCTGGTGCCTCCTATAGATCCAGTGTTTTATTTGTGAGTATTGTTTGATAAAGCTGTAGTTCCTGTGAATTTTGATGTGTTCTAAATGTTCAAGAAGATCTCTATAAGGAACTTTTCCTGCAACTGTTAACTCCTTTTAAAGGATATACTCATAGCAACCTGCTCTAAGGTTTGTATGTGAATGTGGTGTGTGAGCACATTTGTAGGTGTAAGCTTTCAGTGCTGCTGAGGTTTGGTGAGCCCTGTTCACTTGGGTTTGTTGTGATGCAAACCTCATAACCTGAGAGCTTCATTTTATCCAGTGGGTACATTTGTTCACGCTTCTGCTTGCTGCAGGTGCTCTGATGGTTGGTGTTGCTTTGCGAGGTTATTTTGTGAGAGCCCTCCAGCTGCACTGGCCAAGTTCTGCTCTTGGGTTGGGGCAGTCCCAGCGCAAACACATACTGTGGCAGACTGGATTGAGCAGCCCTGAGGAGGAGGATTTGGTATTGGCTGGTGAGAAACTGAACACGGCCAGGCTGTAGCGCTTGCAGCTCAGAACCCTCCTGTGTGTTGGGCTGCATCCGCAGAGCGTGAGTAGTGGGTCCAGGGAGGGGATTCTCCCCCTCTGTTGCGCTCTGGGGAGACCCCCTCTGTGGTCCTGATGCAGCTCTTGGCAACAGCACCAGAGGGATGTGGAACTGTTGGAGTGAGTCTAGAGGAGGCCACAGAGATGCTGCAAGGGCTGGAGCAGCTCTGCTCTGGAGCCAGGCTGAGAGAGCTGGGCTGGATCAGGCTGGAGAAGAGAAGGCTTCAGGGAGACCTTAAAGCAGCTTCATGTTCCTAAAGGGGCTACAAGGAAGCTGGAGAGGGGCTTTGGACAAGGGGCTGTAGAGACAGGACAGTGGGAATGGCTTTAACCTGCCAGAGGAGAGGTTGATATGAGGCATTAGGAAGAAGTTTTTCTCTATGAGGGTGCTGAGGCTCTGGCACAGGGTGCCCAGAGAAGATGTGGCTGCCTCATCCCTGTCAGTGTTCAAGGCCAGGTTGGACCTGGTCTAGTGGAAGGTGTCCCTGCCTGTGGCAGGGGGTTGGAACTGGATGGGCTTTAAGGTCCCTTCCAATACAAGCCAGGCTGGGATTCTATGAAAGAATATTTATCTTTATTCTGCAGAGGTGAAGTGGCAGTTGCAAGATATCTTCCACTTCAGTTACTATGGAAAACCAGTACCAGTTCTAGGCTAGGGATAAAGGAAGAAATCAAGAAACAATTTGAAATGTATTTGAGTTAGTGGGACATACATGTATGTTATTACTTTATTATTCTTGGAAAATTTTGTATATAAAGCCTAAAGTTTGATTTTTATTTCTGCCTCCTTTTCTTTTTTTCTTTGAGAAGTGCCAGAGTATTTTCCCACAAAGCAGAGGTGAGTTCATGGCTCAGTCGGGGGAGGTCACTTGTTCTTTCCCTCATGTGGACCAAATCATCATTTTCCTTAAGCTGTGGGTCTGCTTATTGAATCAAGGAGAGAAAGAGAGATGACAGAAGGCAGCTTCAGGCTTCTTTTAAAGATCAGACTTCAACCTTTCATATATAGGGATTTCACCTTTCCTGCCTGAAAATATCAGATTTGCATATCTGTCATAATGTTTTTGTGTATTGAACTATGAAAGTGTAGCTGTGACAAATGAAGCTAAAAACTGGCTTAACAGTTGTTTTCTTTATGACTGGTTTTGCTTCTTAGAGGATTGGGAGAAGTGCTTTAATCTGTTTTTGTGACAGTATTTGGAATACATAATTTCTAATACTGCGCACAGTGTGGTAGTTGTTGAAAAAATACTTGTCAAAGCTTCCCCTCCTGATTTCAGTCCATCCCTCCTCAAAGGGGTTTTTTAGATCTGTTTGAATTGCATGTGAGTTTTGGTGTGACTGAAGCAGTATTGATGATGTTATGATGTGTGGTATTTAACGCAGTCTTTTAGGAGACGAACTTGAGAATACAGATAATTTGGGCATATTGTGCTTTGCACTCTAGTTGGCAGTGGATAATTTTCATGCAACAGATGTGTTTGATTATGGCAACCCAGGGCATGAAATTACTCCTAATGCTAAAGCTGGTGAATTCAACACATTGCTAGGCTGTGCAGTTATTTCCACTGCAGAGATGTCTAGACGCCTCACCCAGGGAGCCAGGCCCCCAGGTACTAAGCACTGTGTGCCTGTGTAACAAAAGGCCTCTTCCAGACTGAAACAGCTTTAAAAATACATTTGGAAGCACATTGGTTCTTCCAAAAAGAAGAAAAAAAGGGCTGTTCTGATTGTGAAACCCATGTGTGTGTAAAAATAAGAAAACTCTGTGTAGCAATCAGCAAATAAGTGGCAGTGTGCACAGCTACCGACTGACTCATTACCCCGCTGGGTTTCCTCCTTGCTGCATGTCTCATTGTCTGTTCAGCCTAGTTGTGTGTCACAGCAGTCACCCATCTGCCTCTTGCATTAGCGATAGTGTGCTCAGACAATGGGAAGTGTAGATGATGCAAAGAGTTCTGAGGCGGGTGCTGTCTTTCAGCCTGCTTGCTTCCACTGGTATGCTGTGGGTGGCATGGGGTTGGTTTGTTTGGTTTAAAAGAAAACATAAAAAATGGCTAACTAATTATACTGTTGTCTGCATCTGTAATGTCTGAAATCCAGAGTACGAAGCAAAGTTGGCATTTGTACTTGTGGCTTCTTCCATAAGGCGCATTGCTTTGTCTGAGCCAAATCACTTCTGCAAGTGCTTTCATAGGCCTGGACTACTTGCCTATGCACTGCTACTCTCTTAAATCAGATTGTGCTGTTTTTGCTGAAGCACAAATAGCAAGTTTCCTTAGGGCATGGCTGCAGATGGACTTCATACTGCTAAGAAAACCAGAATGCATGTTTGTGTGTGTCTGTAACATGGCATGTCTTTTCCAGATGTAATTGCTGTCACTATTAAGTTGGAGTCCCATTTCTGTGGCATTTTAGAAATATGCTAGAGAATATAGATGTGGATTTGTGGTTTAAGTCAGCCGTGGTAGAAAATTGGAGGATTCTGACCCAGCCAGGAGATGCAGACAGAGCAATGGTCACTGCCATCCATCATGTCCCTTCTCAGACAGAAGAGGGGAGAAAAGGTGAACCTCTTCTCATCCCTTTTGGGGGCACTCTGGCCCCTTGTCATCTCTCGATCAAGAAGCACTGTCACCTGCAGTGACAGCACTGACATGAGTAAATGGTTTGCCGGGATAGAGGAAAGCATCACAGTGAACAAAACTTGTCAGCTTTAATTAGCAGTGTTGAATGATGTCTTGAAAGCCTGTAGGTATAAACAGACAAATAAGCTGGTAGAATTAAAAACAGATGTTAGAATTTAACTCCTTTAATAACAACATCCCCCGCCTCCTCCCCATTAAAAAAAAGTCTAATGTCAGTTAATGCCCAATTCTATTTATACATTTCTCATTTACATGCAGATTTAGCATAATGTATTCAGGAAGAAAACATGCTTTTCATTTGAACAGAGGTGTCTCTTGGTGTTTGTCAAACCTCTCTGCTCTTATCTTGTTCTTAGGCACTTGTCCAGGCAGAAGGGCCTTGATGTAAAAACTGCCCAGGCCATATCTCAGGTTCCATAAATTCCTGATCCTCCAGAAGAAGTTAAAGAAAATCTGTACTAAAATACTAGAAAAATGTTGTCTGACTACTGAGTGCACTGAAATCTCTTAACATGAAAGTCATTCAATGCAATAGATGGCTTAATACATGGAACCTCTTCCAGATGCACTGTTTCCAGGGTCCCTGTGCCTTTCCAAAGCAAGCTGTTAATTGTGACCATATGAAACTGGAAGTGGAAGCAGGCGCCATCTTCATGTGAGCAGTATGATCCCACAGCTTCTGACCATGGCTGTGGGATGGGATGTAGCACACGCTAAGACAGTTATTAGTAATAAGGTGGTAGAAGTAGAAAGAAAAGACATCGTGGATAATCCCTCAGGTAAATCTACATCCACTTTGGCTTGTCTTTGCAAGCTTTTATTTGCAAAATCTTTATGTTGCTGTAAGTCTACAGGGCATAAGCAAACTGTACTCTTCTATCTTTAAAACCTGGATTTAGGCTGGAGGTACACAGTGCAAGAAGGACCATGGAAATGGGTATGATCTTGGAGCAAAAGGCATTTTCAGTAAGCCCCACTTGGAGACATAAAATGCTTCCTGACAGTGAGGAGATGGATGTGTTTTCTGGTCTGTTAATCTAAGGATCAACAGTCTGTGGCAGGGATGTCAAAGATGGCACCCAAGCAAACTCTGAATGGCGTTTGGCAAGGCTGCTACATTGTGACAGGAGAAATAGCTGAGAGAAACAGGGTCTTCTTGTGACAATGTCCTGTTGAGTTGCTATCATGGCCAGAGTGGAATTCCCATCTAACACAAGCATGAGGTGTAGATAAGCAGTAACTTTCCTCTGAGAGGCAGCATCTCTTGGCTCTCTGCTTAACACTGAAATTGGAAGAGGAAAATCTAGTCTGGCACAGGTCCTCTGAAGCAGAATGCAGCATGTCCCAGCAGTGGGAGTGCAGCTTGGAGCTCAGCTTTTCCCCCTCAGCCTCCTTAAGGGGTTCACGTCTTTGGGAACTTCTTTAACGATAAGTCTTACTAATGGTATGTACCAGGAGAGAAAGTCAGTCTCTGATCTAACTGCTATTGCTATTTGAAAGTGACACATTTTTCTGGATGATGTATTTGATGTCACACTTCCCTATTGGACTTCACTGGCACCTGAGGACCAAGCAGTGCACGAGTGTACTTCACTATGACTAATTGGAATGCTTTCTTTTAACTATTAGTCATTGTTTTTCCTGCAGGCTAGACCTGTATTTATGACTTGAGCTGCAAATGCTCCAATAAATTATGAATAGGCATGTAAATGTTTAAATTCTTGTGTTTGGATGAGAGGAAAGACTGGAAAAATAAGAGCAATTCTTGATGTACTCTGATTTTCATAATGCGACAGACTGTCAAGGTTAAAAGGACCTTCACAGATTTTTATTCACTCTTCTATTACTTGCTTGATGTAAAATGTAGATGGCAGAACAGGAGACAGTCATAGTGAGGTGTCAAGTTATTAAGTCTTAATTGCTTCAAGAAAGTACACAAGTGAACATGTTCAGTGCTGTGATGTAAAAATAAAGTACGTGTTGAATAGATTGACTAAATATGCAGCTCGAGGACACATATTCCATTTTTATGCTTTTGGCTTGCTGATCCTCACAGCTCAATAAGACATGATTAGCCTCACAATCATTAATATGATTCTGATATAAAACATTGCTCCTGTTTCTGTTCATTTTATTGAACTATGCCCTGCTGAAAACAGAATAATGGGCAGTTATAATTGAAATCAATAACTATTGTTTCTCCTGTTCCAAAGCATTAATAGGGTAAAACTAAACATAGGCAGTATAGATTTCTTCTCAGAGTTATGAGCAGTTGGTTGTAGAAGATGTCTACATATGAAAACCTCTCACCTTTGTATTAAAATTTCCTGTAGGAAGATTTCTTGGGCGCCTGATAGAGGTGGTGAGCCAAGATCTGCAGATCTGCTTCACCCGGGTGCTGGTGAGTGGGGTTCTGGAGCAGTGCAGCCCCATCTCAGCTGTGGCTGTGGTCCTCCCTCAGAGGCACTGCTCTGAGCTGAACCTCCAGTTTGGTGACTGTACTTTTTTGCTTGTCATGGTGTCATGAAGAATCTACTGTTTTTAAAAACAAAAAACACCATTACAGAGTAAAACCCACCGGAAACTTCCTAGGGAGAATCACCTAGTGCTGTTAATCAGCATGGCTGTGGTTCTGTTCCTCATGTGGTGTCCACTGTTATAACTGGCTTGGTTTTTTTCAGTTACATGGGATCTTGAAACATGCTGTGTGGAAACTGTGAATTTGGTGTACAATTTTATCACTGCAAGCTGTTAACCCTTGGGATGACAGTTCTCTAGCAAGGGGGATCCTGCACTGAGGAGGTAAAATTGCTTAATTTTTTTTTTTTCTAAAACAAATACTGATGCTCAACTTGAAGTTATGCTTCATTTGCAGAAATACACTGCTGAAGCTGTGTCACACTTCATGTGGGTAAGACTTCATGTTCTCTCATGTCCTTAAAATTTGACTGTCTATATTTTGGTTTTTTGTTACAGTGATGCTTTCAGCAAGGAGTAGATGGGGGAGGGTGGGCACCTGAAGACAGTTTTCTCTGCTTTTCCTTCCTTGGAGGTTGTTGTACCTTCATCTGCTAATAGCAGGCTCATTCTGTCCAAATGAGGCACTCACGTGACTTCAGTGTTCCTCTTGTTATGAAAACTTTGTTAAACAACTGTCCATTGATAATACTTCACATTTCTGACCGATAAACCACTGCTACAGAGACAGTGTGAAGTCAAGCCCAGTAAATTCGTAGTAAGACTCTATTCTACATAAATGGATGCAGGATCAGGTTCCAGTCTGCGTGTATGAGCATGGACCCTGCTCAAGTTTCACCTCTGTGCCTGGTAAAATCTTGGAGCAGATTCTCCTGGAAGGCATGCTAGGGCACATGAAAAACAACAAGGTGCTTG
>JARCZZ010040110.1:0-81304 GCA_030323915.1 Brotogeris chrysoptera
CGTGGGAAGTTGTGAATGCTCCATCACTGGCAGTGTTCAAGGCTGGGTTGTACAGAGCCTTGGGTGGCATGGTTTAGTGTGTCATGTCTCTGCCCATGGCAAGGGGTTTGGAACTAGATGCTCTTAAGGTCCTTTCCAACCCTAACTATTCTATGTTTCTATGATTATTTCCCAAATATACATGCCTAGATGTGCCATACTTCAAGTGGTGCTTTTTTTTGCAATATAGTTTTAAGATGCCCAGTGCTTGCTGCTCTTGCTCATTCCCTTTTATTTCCCACCTTGAAGGACTTCACAAAATGGTCCCAAATAAGTAGGTGATTGCATGCAAGTCATATTTTCTTTCTACAGCTGTTCTTGAAATTCTGTTTTCATTTCTATTAATTATTGCACAGAAGAATCGACATAAAGTCATGGCTCATGGCTTGTATTATGAGCTCTAAGTCTTTTAGTTCAAATGCTCTTTTATACTGAAGTGTTTTGTTCTAATTCTTTGTCTTATATGGGATACCATGTTATGTTGCTGGAGTCTTTGTTGACAGAAAAAATTTTATTCATTGTACCCATGTATTTCTGAGGTTTTAGAAATGCATCTACCGTGATAACATCTTAATTTAGATAGAAAATTGCCTCTTTAGCTTAAAACTCATTCTGGCTAATATAAAGTGGAGCGATAAAGCTCGTTATACAAAGGAGAAACATCTACATAGACAGCTAACATTAGTATAAAAAAGAATTTTATTTTGGTTAACACCCAAGGTTATATGGAAATTATTTCCTTATGTAAACAAGGTGTAAACTATAAATATCAATTGACATTTGTTCAGATATAGAAATATTACATACTAATCAACTGATTGGGGGGCAGGCAAGCAGACTGTAGAACTGCCTGTTTAGAAGAAGTATTTACTACCCCAGCACCTACTTTTTCCTTGCACAAGTATCTGTGGAGGCCATAAAGAACATACATATTATCCCAGATTGTAAATATGCAACTAATACTGGACTCTTAGAAGGTAAATAAATTTGGAAAACTGAATTTTGCACTACAACTAGATCATACACTTCAGATAAAATATGAGATTATAAAGACTCCAAAACTTTACTGTGATATACAGTATATATATTCTAAACAGGTCTTCTCTAATATTTCAATTTTTACCATTATCTGTGTTCCAGTGTCAGGTTCTGCTGCACTGTCTAACTGATATGCAATGTATTTTCTTATTCCAGTACCTTTCTGCTTATTTCTAATAGAAATGTTGCTTAAAATGTTTTAGTTTTGCTTGGTTTTCCAAGTGTCACACACTGGCAATTCAAATGGTAGTTAATATCATTTTGTGAATCCTTTTTTCAGTTTCATATAACTATTCTTTCCAGTAATAAAATAAGCATTTAACATATAAAAATGTAGTGAAGTATTTTGAAAAAGAATATAAAATATAAAAGACTGCATAAAATACCCACTAGCAAGAACACTAGCAGATACTTGTAGTTTATTTATTTCTTACTTTCCTGGTCTATCAGGAATTTAGTTTATAGGGGCATTTACAAAGTTTAACATGAGAAAAAAAAATCCTTTTCACATATTTGAATCTTAACACTCTTTTATTTTTATTTTTTTATATAAAGATAAATTTGAAGTCTGGCTATAAAAGATGCTTCAAGTGATAGCTTCTGATGTTTTACACCTTTTGATGTCTTGCTTTTCAGAAATATTATATATTGCATTTTGCTTTGCAAAGGGTGCCTTTCCTTACCTTGCTGTTGTGTTAACAGTGGTCTTGTTGTATAACCAAAGTCCTTCCATTGTACCCTTTCCATCTGATTGGTGCAGGAAGATACATCTAGGACTTAGATCAGGTCTGTTGTAGAGCAGGGCTACTGCTCTCTGAATGAGTACACTGCCTGATAATTAGACAGAGAAAAGGCAAATACAAAAGGGGAGTCAGCAGAACTTTTAAACCAGTTCTATCTTTATTCTCTGACCACAACAGACTTTTCAAGGACTGCCATAATTTACTTCCTTCTGCCTTTTCCCTTTCATCCCCACCACACACACAGCAGCAAAGAAAGCAATCAGCACATGTTATATCTCTGAGTCACCCATACAGAATCTGGCCAGTTCTTCTTCTCCTGTCATGCTGAGCTCAGACTAAGTCATGATCTTAAGGCCCTTTCCAACCCTAACTATTCTATGATTCTATGATAATGTTACCAGAGCTGAATAGTTCTATGGCAAAATAATCAAACCAGGAAAAGTTGTAACAATCTTTGTCCCTAACAAAAAAACAAACCTTGCATTTGTTTCTCCTTGAAAGTTTGTAGATTCAGAGGGTGACAAAAATGGGCATAGCTTGTCTTGTAACAGATTATGAATGTCACATGTGACATTGCTTGAAAAGATACAAAATGTTTATACAAACTGTCAGAGATGGCTAAGCTAATTTGTGGCATGTGGCATGCATGTTTCTGAACCAAAAAATTTGTCATACCCCTGCTGTTTGGCTGTGCAATGTATGAATAGACAGATTTTGTTGACACATCGCAGCTGCAGCTCAACTCATTGTGAAATGCCTTGATTTCAACAAAATTCACATGTGCTGAAGAAAAAGGAGTCTTACAGTCTCCATCTCTTTTAATGTCTGTTAATCACTGAAGATGAACTACTGTGATTTTGCAGCTGTGAAGAATGGGGTAAGCCCAGCATTTCTGCTTTTTCTGAATGAAGACTCCAAGAGGAGGTGAAGATGAGCTGTAGTTTCACGGGAATGAGGGATGGAAGTCCAGCACAGCCAGAAGTTGAACAGAGAGGCACTGGTATTTAAGGCGGGAAGAATTGGCAGGTAGCTGTGAGGTGATCATGGGGGAAGCACGTGTGGTACACATGCTTTAGGAATCAAAATACTTGATACAGGTTTGCATGGCTTTTAGCAACACTGGAATACAGTATGCATTTACTACATACTTTAAAAGTCTCTCTTGACCAGTAGACTTCAAGCCAGTGAATGTTCCTACTTCTCTATTAGACAAATTACTTTTCTGTAGACATAAGAGAAGCGGCAAAAAGAAAAACTATAAAAGCGTAAGTTGAAACTAGTCTTGTTCAGATTGAATTGCAAATGAAGTCCTATTTATCAGCCTTAAGTGAGATGGTGTTCTGTGATGTTATTGGCTTCCACTAATTCTTACTTCTCTGCATCAGAATTCCCAGGAAGGCAGTCCATAACTGGCGCCAGATGTTATCTAGTAAGTTCCTTTTGTCCTGCAAACTCTATGCTTTTCTTATGAGATGCCATTTGGGTCAGATTTGCTCTGTGTTATGTGTTTTTCTGCTTTTTCATTTTGCTTCCATAAAAGTGATGATTAAATGAATAGTAAATAGATTCAGAATTTGAAGTATCATTTCCATTAATTTTAAATTAGGGACATAGAATCTTTTGGAGAGCAAGAATTCATTTTAATTCTTTTTAAATATTTTCAATTTGTGTATACATAGGTTTCTTAACAGTGTGTTCTGTGTTATTATGTAATATAGTCTCATGTTTTTTCTGACTTACCTATGAAGCTGAATTATTTTCTTATTAAGATTTAAAGGAAACTGGACATGACTGTGTTGACACAACCTATGTCAAGCAGATATCTCACAGAAATTATATAATGTTTTCCATAACAATGCAATCTTACAGTGCTTCCCTAGTGAATTTTCCAACATCCTGAAGTGATACTTTCACTGTGGTCAAGGATATACATGTTCTTAAAACACTGGTTATTCCCATTTAAACTGATTCTCCTAAGAAAGGTTTCTGACAGGTCTATCCTGAATAAATATAAGGTTTGTTACTATGAATTGTTAAAAAAAACCCCACAAAACAAAACAAAAAAATCACTAGTCAGTCAGAATAACTATCGAAATACATACATACAAAGGCAGTGATGCTTAAGGATCAAATCTATTCCAGAATGAAGAGTCAATCAGAACATAAAAACATCTAGGAAAATTCTAATAAAATTTTCCAGCCTTGAAGATTTTACCATTATATTCCTCTTTTGCCACTTTATGCCCCCTTACCTTACTGTGTGTTCTGGATATACAACTTTCTTACTTCCTCCAAAAATATTCAGAGAAGATAGGCAGCTCTGTAATGACCAGCTGTCCTTGATTCACGGGACTGGACATATGCCTTGCAAATAGACCATCTCATTCCCAAATTCTTAGAAATATGAAGAAATCATCAGATGACTTCTCCAGAATGAATTATGAAATAAGACTTTTCTTGTCATTGGCAACTCCCTACAAAACTCACCATATTTTGCATCTTTGTATCCTTGAGTTCATTGCAGCCAGACAGGGCTAATACAACCTGCAAGAGAGACATTTGCCTAAGGAGGGAAGATATTAAGTGGTAATTATCTTTGAATACTTGGGAGAAATAACAGAAGATAAGTGGGTCCTGAAGTCCTACCCTAGTATAATCAAGTATTGAAGGTTAGGGTCTAAATGTGGAATCAAGGTTTGGTTGTGATTTTTTTTTAAAACTCTGATAGTTTTTAATTATGCCAAGTCATTTGGTACATTTGTCTCAAACAGCTTCAATAAAATGGTTAAGAACTTTGAATTTTGACTTACACTCTGTAAATCCAGTTTGATGTAAATATCCAGATAGGGAAGAAATAATAAGAAAAGCATTACAGAGGGCATGTTGCCTGGACAAAATTTTCACCAAAGGCAGATCAGAATCTAGTCTCTAAATTCTTAAAGATGCTGCTGGAGGTGCTAGCTGAAAGTTAGGAAATTTTTTCATAAGAATCAATGACAGAAATTAATAGCAAAGCCTCAAAAATACTGTTATTCTGAGGTTGGTTTTTTGGCTTTTTTTTGGGGTTTGTTTTTTGGTGGTTTTTTTTTTTTTTTTTTTTTTTTTTTTTTTTTTTAATGAGAACCTGCTAATGAGACCAGGGGTCAGTAATTCAATTTCAAAGGCTAATTAACTGAAGTAACTGAAGGTACAGAATTTGAATCTGAGAGGACCTTATGTAAAATGAGATATGGAAACGTCTTACACGAAGCTGTGAGAATACTGGGGATCCCCAAACTTGTGCCAGTACCAAATGTGGATGAAGTTCGATAGGTGCAAAGTTCTTCCAAGATGCAAGTAGTAACTTTTTTTCTGTCTAAATTCACCTTGGCATTCCATTGGACTCCCTCAGTATTGTCAGAACCAATGTCTACATCATGAGGTTTTCTATAACATGCCCTGATAGCTGCAATTTTTTTGGAAAAGAGGGGAGTCATCTTCTTACTGTCATAACTACTGTAGACTTCTTTCTTATCTTAGAAACATGACACTTTGATTGCCCTACTAAAGACCCAGTTATTGATTATATAGAATTCCATCATCCTATTTTTCCATTAGAAAGTACCCAAGGAGACTTGATATTTTTCTGTAAAGTGGTGAGAGAAAATGTATCTTTACAAAGTGTAGCCTGGGAGCAGCTGGTCAGGACAGTTTTGGAGGTGGGAAAAAAGCTGTGATGTCTAAATCTTCTCAGATTAATGACTCTGAATTTTAATCCTACTTATGTGACAACTTCTGTAGGGCTATGCTGTGGTTTAAGCTCAGCTGGTAACTCAGAACCACGCAGCCACTTGCTCACTCCCTCCCTTTCTTCCTCCCCCTGCTCCCAGAGGGATGGTGAGGAGAATCTAAAGAATGTAACTCCCACAGGTTGAGATAAGAACAGTACAGTAACTAAGGCATAACACAAACCTCTACTGCTATCACCAATAATGAGGACGATAAGGGAAATAAAAAGGGAAGAGAGTGCAGCCACTCACCACCCACTGACCAATACCCAACCCAACCTGAGCAGTGATCTAGCCCTTCGGGTAACTGCCCTCAGTTTATATAGTGGGCATGACATGCTGTAGTATGGAATACCCCTTTGGCTAGTTTGAGTCAGGTGTCCTGTCTCTGCTTCCTCCCAGCTTTGCCTCCTTCCTGGCAGAGCATGAGACTCAGGAAGTTTGTGATTAGAGTAAACATTACTTAGCAGCAGCTAAAAACATTGGTGTTATCAGTGCTGTTCCCAGGCTGAGAGTCAAAAACACAGCACTGCACCAGCTGCTAAGAAGGAGAAAAATGGCTGCTACTGCTGAACCCAGGACAGGCTATTATGCAGCCATACTAGAAAAGTCTGTATAAATATATATATCTCAATACTAGCAAAGAATGATGCCTGCATATCCATTCTGCCATACTTTATTGTCAGCAACAAGATCTGATTTAAGTTTAAGAAAATCATTACAAAAAACCCACAGAAACTCACAAAAATTTTACTAACATTATGGTGATCAGTGAGATAACTCTCTTCAGGTGCACATGCACATCACATAGCTAACAAACTGCATTTTTATTAGTAGAAGAAGACGACTCTGACAAGGTAGATAAATAGGGTAAGAAAAACAAAGTCTTGATAACAATTTACAGTCTGCTTCCTTTGGAGAGGTAATGATTGGTTGCTCTGGTTGTTTCCTGCCTACCCTATTGTTGTTTAGGATGTCTTGCTGAGTAGGCAGGCATTGTTCAAGGCCAGGTTAGACAAAGCCTTGGGTGGCATGGTGTAGTGGGAGGTGTCCCTGTCCATGGCAGAGGGGCTGGAACTAGATGATCTTAAGGTCCTTTCCAACCCTAACTATTCTATGATTCTATGATTCTATGATTCTATGATTCTATAAGCTGATATGATCCATTTCCTTGGCTTGCCTCTGTTTGCTCTCACCTGCTGACCACCCAAGTTAGTTTGCCTTTGCATTGCTCCTTATCTTGCCAGACACAAAGAAAACATGATGAATGCATGTATCTTGAAACAGAGCATTGGACTGAGGATTCTGGAATGCAGAATGGAGAGGAATTTCAGGCATACGCTGGTGCTTGGCATTAAAACCTGTATCGGTCTTAAGCATCTTCTTGCTCTGTGTTGCCTTTTCTTGTTGAAAAACTTTTTTCAGCAAGTATAGCTATGGGGAATCAAATATTTTTGATTCCTGGTGCATGACCAGACATCTTGCGTTAGATGGTCTATAAATTCCATATTGGATCTAGCCCCCACTTTTTGATGGGGTTCATGTTCATAAGGAATATATCAATACATATGACTGTCCTGTCTGCAATCGTATTTAAAAGGAAAATTTTGAAGTATCACTGTGAATTTTAATTCAAATATTCATAAACATTAAAAATGGAACTATATATAAGATTGTTCAGAATTTTGCATCTTTTGATCTTGCACTGAAGATGTGTCTCTGAAGCCATGAAAATATGAGTTTGCATAGTTTTATGATTTGTATAGTTTGTATGATGTTTGAAAGTCCCTTTTCAGTAATATCTTTCTGGAGAGCTCTATATTTACTTTCTAACTGGGGTCTTCTAAATTAATTTTCATTTAACCTTACCTAATCCTTTTTCTAGGCTTGTAATCTCAAATATACCAATGTATTACTCAAGGTATTTGTAACAAAATTCTCATAAATTAGACAAAGAAACAAAGATAAAAAGTATTAAAGATAGTTTGTGAAGGAGGATTTAATACATACACTGAAGCAGTCCCTGATCTGAGACTTCATAAAAACATAGAATCTGCTTGAAAGAATTTCAAAATTTAAGCAAGCATTTGTCCTTAAGAAAAAAAAAAAAAAAAAGCATGTGGCAAATAAAGTAGGCAGGTTGGCACAGCATGGTTCAAAATGAGTACTCCCTGGCTTAGCAATAGCTATTGATTTTAACTATGCCAAGGAAGAATAGGATCTATGAGTTCTCATGGATTAGGATGAGACATGAAGGATGTCAGAAGGGGATCAGAATATAAATTCTGTGCTTTATGAAATGAAAATAGACTGCAAGGTTGGGGGCTACCAGGCTACATCATTTACCAATATTTCTCCATTTGTTCTATGGCAGTGCTGCAACTGGATCTGAAAAGAGATTTGAAGTCCAAACGTTAGCTGACTGGAAAGGTCAAGGGGCTGTAAAACCTGAACTCCTCCTGTTGCTCTTAGTTCATAGGAATAAACTGCTGGAACCACCATGTAGTTCAATACCCTTGATGTCAGTGTATTTCTATATATTAATGTGTGGAAAAGAGAGGAAGAAAAAGGTCTAGAAAGCAAGAAAAGGAGGTCTTTTGCAGTTGGTGCAAAATTGAAGGGACTCTTTGTGGCAAGCAGCCCAAAAAGTTAAGGATTTTGATAGTCTGTCCTATTCTGGATATTTTTTCTATAAGGGCAAGGAGGAAAGTGCACTGATTTACTTCTTGCTGGCCTCGTCATCCTCTGGGGTGGGAACATTACAAATCACTGTTTCAAATACGTGCTGTCACTTTATATGATAGAAGAAAGGGAGGTGACTGAAAGTAAATAAAACTTGAATTCACACAGGTATAAAAGGACGTTTTTCTATAAGCAGGCAGTTATAAACATCACTCTGAATGGTTTGCAAGGCAAAAATAATGGTCTTGTTTGAGAAGCAATTGAGGTGCCTTCTGACAAAAAATAGTATATTAGGAGATTAGTCTCCAAGGGGTGGATAACCTTTTCAGATTTTAAGCATTTCTTCTGTTCTCATGTGTGAGCTTACAATCTGTTATTCTCAAAATATATCTGCAAACCCACAGGCCCACCTTCCTGACAGCTGCTCAAACAACAGAGCGGAGGAGCAGAGAAAAAACTCTTAACTGTCAGCCGCCCAGCTATACTGAAAAGCTTGGTAAGTTACTCATACAATCCAGAAATGCCAGTCAGGGAGGGAGGGGGGATGGAGGCAGTGGGGGACAGAAAGCTGCTAAAGTGCAACATTTTCAGCACACGCTCAAAAACTAAAGGGACCAATTAGTATAATAGGTTTGAAATTATTTCAGCACAGTCCTAAAGACAAAAGAAAAATTGTCCTTCAGAAATGGGGCTTTATTGTTCAGAAGAGCATAGAGACCAACAATGAATTCTATCAGTTTTGGAGGCAACATTCCTTCTCCCTTATACCGGACCATACATTATTAATGAGCACTATTTTTTGAGTGTGAAAGAACTGTTTGAAAAGCATTAACATAGTCTATTGGATGTGATTGACACTGTCATCCCTTTCATTTTGCTGCTGGCAAGAGGCATCCCTGTAGATTTATGTGCATCTGGACATTACTAATGTTCTCCTTGTTATGCACCCTGGCCAGCTGTGATATGGAAATTTTTTAGTATGGATTTTAGGCAGAGTTTACTGTTGTTATCTGCACAAAAAAGGATTTTTTTTTTCTCTGAGATTCTATCAGCAAAAAATATTTAATGTCTGGTTCCTTAATAAATCTAATCTGTTTTCAATAGGTGCACTTTTTAAGGGAATTTAATCAAGGTTACATGGATTCTCCAGATATTTCCAGTGACTCTTTTCCAGACAGGCAGTTTGGTTTCCAAGACTCATGTCCACTCTTCCTGCCTCTATTTTACTCTCCAGTTCTCCAACTTGATTGCATTTTTAATTGGGTTGGTGTATCAAAGTCTGGAGCTAGTGTCTGCCTGCTGTTTAGAACCACAAAACTTCTCCTGATGTGACTGTGTAATGGCTTTTAATCACAACAATTCAGACTAGTGAAATTAAGAACCAGTGAAACAATGCACATAAATGACACACAAAACAAAAATACCAGAGGTTATGTTTGGCTTTTTTTTTTTTTTTTTTAAAGTAATGCTATTTATATTGGTTTTACATACAGTTTTAGAATTAGTTTCTCTGGCCATGTAAGAACATACATATGTCATCATTTTATATACACGAATATTGTAATGTATAGCAAAGAAGAGAGGAAAAACCTACATAACAGGGTGAAGACTGATACTAAACATAAATCTTGCATGAACAGAAGAGTTACCAATATGGAAGTTCAGTTTCTAATCTAGACTTTTTTGTTTTAGCTTTTATGTATATATGTACAAGTATACAAAATTTACACATGCAGTCAAATATTTTATTTGGGGGCTGAGAGAATCTGTTTGCTACCCAGCCATCTCATGAGAAGTCCTGATCAGAATAGTTCTTAATGTTGAGGATCTGTTTGAAGTGTTGCGGTACGAGAGAGGGTAGTGCCTTTGGGGTAGAATATAATAACTCAAGGCTATATTATTTTAAAATATGGTTTTATATCCATAGATATTCTATGCAATGATGTAAAAGGGAGCTATGAGCTTCTAACTCAATGCAGTTATCTTCTCCAGTCTGCTCCAAATAGCCTATCTCCATATTCACAAAACATGTCACCTCATCACTACTTTCTTTAAATACAAACTTAAGCAACTACCAGTTTGCATCCAGATATTAGAGGCATATAAGCAGCTGCTTTCTGCTCACAGTCAGCAGGTCTGCTCTTTGAGAGACATGTCCACCACCTTCCTCAAAGGTCAGTCCCAGCTTCTCCATGGCAGGTCCGTTGTTGGCCATTCCAGACTGTGAGAGTTCAGCACTGAGGGCCCTCCTGCCTGGCAGCACAAGGAACTGCCACCGCTCTACTAGACAGCCTAATTACACCAATCAATCATGTAAAATAATTCACATGGTTAGAAGTGAAAAGGTTATAACTCATAAAGACACTTGCTGACTGAAGAGGTGGGGAAACAAAATATTCTTAAACTGTTCCTTGTGCCCAAGTCTAAGAGGCACTTATAAGATACAACCTTATAAATAAATAGCTAGTTACAAGATGTAGTACCTTGCTTTTTTTTTAATATGCTTTGAATTTCAGCTGTTCCAGATGCACAGCAACATAGATTTCATTATTTTAAGGACTGCTTCCCACTAAGATGACTTTGTGCCATCCTGAAAAGCATAATATAGTTAAGCTTAGTCAGCATAAGTTCTTTAATCTGAATCTTACATAGCTTTTTCATTTTGTTTTCCCCAAGTCTTGTTTGTAGTATTTGAAAACTTTGCTCAGTAATCACAGCTGTGGACCACATGATGTTGTTTTGTGGTTACTTTCAGAGGGACAGTCATATAAAAGAAGATTCTTTTACCTTTCATTGATAAATTTCTTGCCAGTTCTTGAACTTATTGTGTAAAGTTTACTTCACCTCCTTAGCTGACATAAACTCAGTGAGTTTATGTCAAAGTTGTACTGGTATCAGGAGGAGAGTCTTCTGCATGGCCTGCTATGCTGGATCAGGTGCTTCCCAGAAACCATTATTGCACAGATTCAGGACCCAGATCCATTCCTTGGTGTTTCCAAAGACATTATAATTCAATACCAGGATTTCATGTATGACTGCCAAGGGTCTTTGCTGAATTTACTTTACTCTGAGTGTCAACATATCATCTTCTCAAAAGAAAGTACAAATTCTTTACTTCATATTGCACAAATGCTACAAAATAAACTAACTTTATAATCTCAATAGAATTATTGCATTTAGAAAACACTTATGCTATGTACAGTAGCTAATTTTCTTATGAATGAACACCATTTTCTACAAGATTTTGAAGTTTGCAGTCATATAACAGTTGTATAATATGCTTGCATGTATTCTCTCACATCGATGACGCATGCAAAGTAGGTGATCACACAATCCCTTTATCTCTCCCATGATGTAGCTTTGCCTTTTCCCTATGGAAAGGGTAAATTGCTCTAATATGCAATATAGTTCATAATGGGCTGCTAGAGGTGTAGATAATTCATTTTGGTTTTCTGCGTTGATATAAATATGATGGTTTTGTCTTAAATTTTGAGACTGTTTTAGGAAATAGCTGAGAATTCATAAAAACGAATTTGAATACTTGTGCTCCACAAAGTCAAAACAGGAAGAAGAAAAAGAGGTGTGTATTGGGAGCACAGGTGGTAATCCTATTGCTTAGTATTTTCCTTGTGCAATGACCCCGGTTCGTATGTATTCATGCCTAATAGCAGAATTATTCTGAAAATATATTTTGGCTCTATTTTGCTGGAAACAGACTGGGGTATCTCACACAGATGTAGAGACAGATATCGGAAAGTTTTGTAGAATGTAAGAATTTGATGTTTCCTGTTTGTTGAATTTGAACTACACAAGAAATTGCTGATAAAACATGTCACCCATCAGAATGAAGGTGAAGAACTGAATTATGGAGTGCCCTATCCACTGTCCAAGACAACACCAGAAAAAGTGTTTCACTGTCAAAAATCTCTAATGGAAAGCTCTCATGCAGTCTAACACCATAAGAATTACATAAATTATTCAAAACAGCCAAAGAATTCAATAAAGAATACTATTTTTGCTACCTTGCCCCAAGTCTGCTGGTTTTTAACTTTTTCCCAGGAGCATTATATAAAAAGGATCCTTAAATCCTGTGGAAATCAGCTATGCATCCTGCAGTGGATTTTCATCTTTCTAAACTCACTGCTAGCAAAGCTCTAACAAAGCAAGGCAAAGACCCCTAAAATGGGTACTCAGGCAATGTTCAGAAGCTTTTTCATAGAATCATAGAATGGTATGGGTTGAAAGAGACCTTAAAGATCATCCAGTTCTAATCCCCCTGCCTCAAGCAGGGACACCTTTGCTAGACCAGGTTGCTCAAAGCCCCAGTTAACCTGGCCTGGAACACGTCCAGGGATGGGGCAGCCATAACTTCTTTGGGCAACTTGTTCCGGTGCCTCATCACCCTTCTTCCTAATTTCTAATCTAAATCTACCCCCTTTCAGTTTAAAACTATCCCTCCTTGTTCTGTCACTGCATGCCTTTTTAAAAAGTTCCTCTCTAGCTTTCTTGTCGACCCCTTTAGGTACTGGAAAGCTGCTAGAAGGTCTCCCCAGAGCCTTCTCTTCTCCAGCCTCAACAATCCTAGCTGTTTCAGCCTGTCTTCATAGCAGAGGTGATCCATCTTCATAGCCTCCTCTGGACTCACTAAGCAGGTCCACATACCTCTTGTGTTGGGGGTCTCAGAGCTGAACACAGTACATCAGGTGGGGTCTCATGAGAGTGAAGTAGAGGAAGAGAATCACCTCCCTTAACCTGCTGGTCATGCTTCTTCTGATGCAGCCTAAGATAGAGTTTGCTTTCTGGGGTGCAAATGTATATTGCTGGGTCATGTTGAAAATCTCATCAACCAACATCCTCAAGTCTTTCTCCTCAGGGCTGCTCTCAGACCATTCTCTGCTCAGCCTGTAGTTGTGCTTGGGATTGCTCTGTCCCATATGCAGGACTTTGCAGTTGGCCTCATTGAACTTCATGAGGTTTGCACTGGCTCACCACTCAAACCTGAGTCCCCCTGGATGGCATATCAACCACACACACAGCTTGGTGTCATTGACAGACTTGCTAGGGGTGCATTCAATCCCACTGTCCACATCACTGACAAAGATGTTGAACATTTCTGGTCCCAATACTGATCGCTCACGAACACTGTTTGTCACTGATCTCCACTTGGACATTGAGCCATTGACCACAACACTTTGAGTGTGTCCATCCAGCCAGTTCCTTATCCACTGAGTGGTCCATCTGTCAAATCCATGCTCTCTAGTTTAGAGATAAGGATGATGAGCAGGACCTTGTCAGGTGCTTTGCACAAGCCTAGTTAGATGACCTCGGTCACTCCCCCTTTACCTACCAAAGCTGTAACCTCATCATACTATGCCACCCAATCTGTCAGGCACAATTTGCCCTTAGTGAAGCCATGCTGGCTGTCAGCAATAATCCCTGCTGTTCATGTGTCTTAGCACAGTTTCCAGGAGGATCTGCTCTATGATCTTGCTGGGTACTAAGGTGAGACTGACTGGCTTGTAGTTCCTTGGGACTTTATTTTTTCCTTTTTTAAAAATGGGGTTATGTTTCCCCATTTCCAGTCAGTGAGATATTCAACTGACGGCCACACATTCTCAAATAAGATAGTGGCTTACCCACTTCATCTGCCAGTTCCCTCAGCACCTGTGGATGCATCTTGTCAGGTCCCATGGGCTTGTGCATGTTCAGGTTCCTTAGATGGTTTCAAACCTGATCTCCTCCTCCAGCAGGCTGTTCTTCATTCTTCCAGTCCTGGCTTTTGCTTTCAGCAACTTGGACAGTGTGGTTGGAGCACTTGCTGGTGAAGACCAAGGCCAAAAAGTCATGGAGAACCTCAGCCTTCTCCATATCCCAAGTAACCAGGTCTCCCATTTTCTTCTGGACAAGGCCCATATTTTATCTAGCTTCTTTTTATCACCAACATACCTATAGAAGCTTTCCATGTTGCCCTTGATGTCCGTGGCCAGATTTTGTTCTGTTATGGCTTAAGCTTTCCTATCCCGATCCCTGGCTGCTTGGACAGTTCTTCTGTATTACTCCCAGGCAACCCATCCTTGCTTCCATGCTCTGTAGGCTTCCTTTTTTTGCGTTGGAGCTTCTCTAGGAGCTCTTTGATCATCCACACTGGCCTCTTGGTGGTTTTGCCTGACTTCCTCTGCTTGGCCAAAGTCCACTCTCCTGAAGCCCAGAGTAGCAAGCTTGCTGTGAACCTTCCTTGTTGCCCTAAGGATCTTGAACTCCACGATCTCATGGTCACTGCAGACAAGGCTGTCCTTGAGCTTCACGTTCCCTATCATCCCCTGCTGGTGTGAACAAGGTCTAGCATAGCATCTTTCCTTGTTGGCTTCTCTATGACTTGGAGAAGAAAGTTATCAACATGTTCCATGAACTTTCTGGATTGCTTATGCCCTGCTGTGTTGTCTCTCCAGCAGATAACGGGGTGATTGAAGACCCCCATGAGGACCAAGGTTTGTGAAAAATGAGGCTGCTCCTGTCTGTCTGTAGAGGGCCTCATCCACTCGATCTTCCTGGTTGAGTGACCTGTAGCAGACCCTCACTGTAATGTCACCTGTGCCTGCCCTCCCTTATTCTTGACTTGTAAGCTCAGTCAGTTCCTCATTCATCCCCAGGCAGAGCTCCATGCAATCCATCTGGTCATTGACATAGAGGGCAACATTCCTTCCCCTCTTCCATGCTTATCCTTCCTGAGGAGCCTAAAACCTTCCATTTCAACACTCCAGTCATAGGAGCCATCCTACCATGTCTCTGTGATGCTGACTCCTGGAGAGAGATGCATTCATCCCTTTGCTGACTTGTCTCTTGCCACTGCCTCTGCTATGAAAAATTCCAACATGTCCATCCATAATATTTTCTAGATTCCTTCTTCTTTAACCATAAAAATTTAAAAAAAAAAAAAAAACAACACACAAACCCCCCCCCCAAAAAAAACCAGATACTGTTAAATTTTAGCAACCTTAAATTCAAATGTTAGATATAAAGTTCATGAACAAGCCAATGAATGTTTCTGGAAATATTGGCTTGGAAATTTTAGAATGAACTGAGTATGATTTAACTGTTAAGTCCAAGGAATAAAAGTGAAGAAAGCTGTATTCACATATGAATATGTAAAACCAATTAAAGCCTGCTTAGAGGAACTGGAATTTCTTTGTTTGATACCTTTCTAATTATTAGCCAGATGATGCTGTGACAGCATGCTTTCAACCAGTGGAGATGATTAGACATTAGCTAGAGATGTCCTACAGCATTTGATGAATAGTATTTCTGTGTCAATCACATTATTTCCCAAGGCTAGTCATGAAGACATAAAGTTAAATTCACTCTTGTTAAGTGTTCTATATGAAAGCACAGTTACATTTTTAAATGCACTGATAAATCAAGCTGTAAATCACACATTTTTTAAACTGTTTTCTATTTCAAATTGTTCATTTTCAGAACTTTGATAATTCTCCACTAACTCTTTAGTATTTAATTTACTTTATATATTTCCTCACTTTTCTTCAGGGAATCTTACTTGCTGAACAGTCTAAAGAAAATTCTAGGACTTTCATCATAAGGTTTTAGTCTGTTTCTCCTGAGAACTTCCAGTGAAGCAGTAAGTACTGCACACCAGCAAAATATTCCTATGGTTATCACCTTTTTTGCTGCTTAGCTGGGTTTGTGGAGAGTTATTTTTTTATGTCTGTAATCGATATGCCATGGCTGATGATTTTGAGTGAAGTAAAAAGAGAAAAGAATATTTCCCACAGGACTCTCCAGGGAGAGTAATGTTTGAATGTATATAAAGGATATAGAGCAATTGCAGTTATATGCCTGAGGAAATTCAGGGATAGAGAATATTGTAGTAGGTATTAAAATCACTGCAAAATAGTTTTAAGTTAAAAAAAAAAAAGTTAAAATACCAAGCTTACATAATACAGTGTAGATGTGAATTCTTGGGGTTCCTGCCCACTCACATCTGTACTTCTGTTTTTTAAGTATATCATGTCTTTTCTCAGTGCTCAGCTACACAAAGGAAAAACAAGTTCAAACCACAATTCTACTATGTGTAGTTTAAGGAAAGACTTGCAGACTGTGTGACAAAGTAAAAATTACTGTGAGAATGCCCATTATTTACTCATATCTTCATGAAGTTTTGTATATGTGATCAAAGGTTATGTCTACAGCATGAAGAAAGCCTCGTTATTTGTAATACATGGGTCATCAGGTCTGTTTGGTTCAGGAGGATGCACAGAACACCCATTTCACATGCTACCACCCCCAGACAAAAAATATCCTCAAGATGTTTGGCAAATATAAGTCTTGCAATAGAACAGTATGAACTTTCCAGGGGAAAAGTAAGGTCAAATTCATCAGCAGTATCTTTCTAATATGGAAAGGGTAACCTAATCTTTAGGTAACCTAATCTTTGAGAAAATAGGCATGTCACATACTCCTTCTTATGAGGCAGGTGGCTAATTCTTCCTCTCATCTCAAATGTACTCTTCCTATTTACAAACTCGCAAAAGGTAGCTCCTTACTCCAAATTTGATGGTCTAAATGTGAACAAAATAGGTAATCTCAAATTGTATTTTATCCCATTTCTAGCTTTACCAGTCTCCAGTGATTCTGAAGAAGCTCCTCCTCTCCCCCATATTCCTTCCCAAGTTTTCCAGAGGACAAGGGAGAGGCATAAATCCATCCTGGCTCTGGAAGGTGCACAGCACAGACTTTAACTAGTTTTTACACAATACCATAAATATGGTGAAAACCTTTCAGCATAGTCTTTTTAAACTGCTGTAACAATACTAGGTACGCAGGACTCTTACTGCAGGAAGAAAAAATATATCCCAATTTTGTGTTGTTTCTGTACTTTGGGGCACGTATTAGCAGCCAGTCAAAAAAAAAATCACTGTGCAAACTCAGGATTGCATTGCACTAAAGGAACTAGCCAACTGTTTATCACAGAAAATACCCAATACATCCCTCTCTCCTTTTTACCCTCTTTCATAATAAATATCACAAATACATTTAGTATACTTAAAAAAACCCAACAAACCCACAAACAAGTAGTTTAATAAATTCTCCTGGTTTGTGGGCTGACTTACAGAGCAGAAATATCTGTTCAGGCTGGACCTTTGACTATTGGCTGGCCATTTTTAATGAGGAAAATATATAAATGGCTGTTCAGATAAGTAAAACAGATCTTGGAGTACTTTCCTTCAGTATTTGCCTGCTCTATTGAGAAACAAATAATTTAATAATTTGATTAATTCTGCAGGAAGCAAAATAAAACAACATTTGGAACAACTGAATTTCTAAAGGAAAAAAAAAAAGTGTAAATATAACAGAAACTAGTTTAGTGTGATTTCACTAAACTTCACCTTTTTTTTTTTTTTGCAATACATCCACAAACCAATCTGTTCAATAACCTACGCTTTGGTTGCCCTTTGAACTAGTGAAACTAATGGGAGTTTTACTACTCACTTTAATGGGACCATGATGAGGCCTAATTTATTGTCTTCAGGAAGTTAGTTCTTCATGAAGACAAAGTGGAAAAAGTGAGAAAGGATATGAATTGATGCAACTGAACTTTTTCCAGGGTCCTACAAAGAGCTTCTTGGTCTTATCTTTTTTTTACTCAAGCACCATTTTTTTTTCCATTTGTCTTTTTTTTATCCATTTTTTTTTACTGTGGCTCCCTATCTTTTTTCATTATTATATTTTTTCATTATATTTTACATTATATTATATATATTATATATATATTATATTATATATATTATATTTTTTTCATTATATTATTTTTCATTATTATTTAGTTATGACAAAATTCTCCTTTCCTACTTTCTGGGTTAGCAAACCATAAAAGTTTCATTGTTTATGAAACTTCTAATCAGATGATAATTCTGATAACAAATATACTGCACAGGTATAGATTCTTTTGACTGAAATATAACTAAAGCTCCTGAACAATTAATTAACATTCTTCAGATCCAAGAAGTCTTTAATGCTAAGATATTTTCAACTAGATGTCAGTATGGTCAGCTAGAATAGCTAGAATTTGTCATGAGATTAAGACAGTGGGACTGAATGTCTGGATATAGACATCCACAAACAAGCAAATTATCTTGTCCTTCATTATATTCAGTGAAAATTTATTTAATGTAATTAATGGAGATTAGAGATCAATTACTCTCACCCAAGCACAAACTAAGGTGGGATTTGTTTGCTTAAATGCTGCTTCTGCAATTTCAAATGCTAGAGAGTATCTAGGATGTATGCATAAGCCTGACTGATAAGTCACAGTGTCACAGATTATCTGTACTTTTCTGGAAAAGCACTGGAGATTGGACTGGATGCAACTGCAGCCAAAGATACCTCAGAGTATCTGAAATAATTCTTATATTTAACTGAATGACTCTCCAGGTTTTATTACTTTTAAAGCTTAATTCTCCATTGACTATGATATAACTTCGATACCTAACATTGCAACAGACAACTCCTGACACCTCCGTGGAGAAGAATTGTTTCTGATACTGTCTTGATTATTCAGTCATCCTCTATCTTACTGATAAATAAAAAACAAATCAGTAATTTGGAACACAAACTAAAGATGTTGACTCAGTTATGGAATCATGGAATCATAGAATCATAGAATGATCAGGGTTGGAAAGGACCTTAATATCATCTAGTTCCAGCCCCCCTGCCACGGGCAGGAACACCTCACACTAGACCATGTCACCCAAGGCACTGTCCAAACTGTCCTTGAACATTTCCAGGGATGGAGCACTTACCATTTATTTGGGCAATATATTCCAGGGCCTCACCACCTTCACAGTAAATACTCAGGCAGCTCTGTAAGCTCTGTAACCACACGGCTGAGTCAGAGACTTGGACCTAAATTTCTCAGAGAATTTGGTATCTTAACATCCACAATTTTTTTATTTTTTTTTTCAAGAGAAGCAACCAAATGCCTTTGACTTGGTGAGTCTATGTCCTTAATGATTACATTAAACCACAATAATGTTTTATAGCACAACTTTTCTAAGCATTTTCCTTGAGAGGGCAGGTCTAAATACAGACATATAAAGTCTTCCTCTGTAGTGCTCTGAGGGAGTCAGGTTACTTTGAATATAGACTTCCACAGCATGTAGTGAAGACATATGAAGTAAGCTGATTGAATTAAGCATAAAATAGAAGCAGATTTTAACTCACATACTCACATGTCCCAACTTTTGGAGAGTGCTATAGCTACTGAGATATGACCTGTACATTAATGATAGATCTTTTTATGAGCTTTAGGTAGACAGGTTTATCATTTAGCTGATTGCTGCTTTATCTAAGCTGTGACTCAATTGTTCTGCTTTCCTTTTGTGACATTCAAGATAGTGTTTTTCCTTTCAATTATGCTTAAGTGTATTTTATTTTCTTTCCTGTTCTTTTTTCCCAACATATTAATTTTATCTTGTTTACAGTTCTTCTGGCATAATTCTAAAATAAATTTCTGGCTTCAGTGGAATTTCTCTAGATGAATATTGATGATTAAACTAAAGGAAGATTTTGCCCATAAATCTCTTCCTCCTTTTTATTATTTAATATTTTGAACTTTCTACTATCTTATATTCTCCAGCAAGAGCTTCCTAAGCCCCAGGAAAGCCCTCAAAAGCAGTCTAATGTGGTGTAGGCAAAAAGAATGCTTGACCTATTCCATAATGGGAGCATGCTCTTTGCAGATAAGAAAACATGAGTTATAAATTTCCTGCTGGCAGCTCATGATGCATTCGAGAGTTATATATTCACATACTCTAGCCAGAAAGTGCCTTCTTTATACAGTGGAGAAGGAAAACAATTAAACAACATTTTGCTTCCTATTAATGGGACATTTGAATGAGTTGCCGCAGAACACTACAAAAGGGTAATCTGACATTCTCTGATGATTCTCCCACTGTAGAAACATGCTGTGGGAATTAATTGGTTCAGACAATTTTAAAGGGAGTCATTAATAAGAAAATTTATAGGTGAAAATCAGGCTTCTTTTAAAAGTAGAAATGAGTATTGTGGGAGATGTTCCTTGGGGAAAAGTTGCTGGAAGTTATGTGTTGTTAAGATGACAAGGTTTCAGCTTATATATATATTGAAATATCAAGCCATACAAATGGGTGATATGGCTGTTTTTAAAACCTGCATTTCTCACTTCTTATGTCTATTTATCCAAATAGGTCACTTCAAAGTCAAACTCCCCTTTTCCAAGGAAAGTATAACACAAAATTTCATCTAGCTTCTAAGATTCCTGTAAAAAATTACAGCAGGATGTAGGAAAGCAACATTCGTATTTATGTTATTATGGAAAAGTTTTATTTTTAAGCAAGACATTTAGACATATTCTGGGGAGTGCTATTAATTCTATCCATGTATAGCTTGAAAGCCCTTGAGGAGTTATAAAGATATGGTCACTCAAGAAAAGTAGTATGCCATCACTACCCATAAAAAACAGACATCAAGTTATCTCAGACTGGGTTTGCAGAAAACAGTGTAGCAGCGTCAGTTAGGAAAGAGTGCTCTTTAACCACCACAGTCTGTAATTGTTCCAAGAACAAAGCTGTGCTTAGAAGAGAGAAACACCATGCTGTTTAGAGAAGGAGGATGTGAAATGGAATTCAAGAAAATACTGTATGTTGCAACTGAGACCATTGAGATATTTTTCCTTTAAGCTACAGCAGCAATCCAAATTATACATTAGTTTTCTGTTTTACAAAACAGGTAAATGGAAGAGACCAACGATTTTTTTTAACCACCTTTACTGATCAGGATAAAAAAGAGGATTTAGCAAAAGGCATTCAAAAGGGTTTTTGTTTTGTTTTTCATATAAGAGTATATTCCAAGTTGGAAATTGGCTTAAAATATAGTAAGAGTAACAATAGAGTAATTTTTTTCATTACCTTATTCATTGAGTAGACAGATAGAGATAAGTGATTATTTTCTAAAGTGGGCTGGCATTTCAAAACATGATGCGGATGACATATCTTTGAGTTCAGTTCGCATTTGGGTTGAACAACAAATATTGATTCTTCTGGAGAATATGTTAAAATATATTGAAAATAGATTGCTTGAGTCTTTACATTTGAGTCAAAAGAATAGGCAAAGTATTTCAACATTCATTTTTTCCCCTTCTTTTATCAGAATAATTATTTTTATACTTTTTTTTAAAAAAAGAAAATCCCTTTTTAAGAAGGAATATCGCAATTTTTATTTTTTTTTTATTAAACTCTGTCATAATTGAATTTATACCTATATCCAAGATGTTAAACATTAGTGGACCTGCTCAAAAAGAAAGGTCAAGTACCTCTGGGTGGTTGTATATTAAAAGATCCTATGAACTCTTCCAACTTCAATTACAACTAAGCATCTGAGACAGTACAACTGTTACCTGTAGCTTTGTGAATCATCAAAGCCTGAGATTGCATCACTCTACTTACAGGAAATTCTTTAAGTTTGAAGTTTGTGCTATTCCAGAAAGTTTAAAATTTATAGAAAAAAAATAAGAAACTAAGCAGAGGGTACTATATAATTAGTTCCATCAAATAAACATCCTGTAGCTGGAGTATGAGGAATTTCTTTTGGCCTGGGTAATTCTAGGTAACGTAGTACTGAAAGATGTAATAAGCACAAGTTTATTAGAAGGACATATGTATAATTACAAGCTTAGTAGATGATGAATGAGGTTTTCAGGAGCAATCTTTCGACTTCTTATACAAAACTTAATCTAAAATCCACTAAGTCAGCCAAGGTAGAACCCTTCCCTTTGACACTGTGAAAACTGGAAGTAGGTCTGGAAACCTAAACACCACTTCATATTATGTGCTGAAAAAACATAGTTTAATTGCATTGCAAGCTCTGAACTGAAAATTTCCCGGCACTATATTTTATGTTCTGCCAAAACAGGCCACATGTATCTGTGGCCTCCTATGAGCATTCAGGAGAGTAGAATGCCCCCAGCAAGTACCACAATGAAGGTCAACTGTTACTCTCTGCAGACAGTACTATACAGAATCCTGAATGTCTCTCTGACATTCAGGGATTTAACTTCAGCTGTGAATGTCACAAAACAAATGACATGCAACACTCAGGCTGGAGCACGCCTCCTGTATCAATTAATCTCAAAATGCTTCTGGGAATTAGGCAGAGTTTGACACAATTTGTACAGAATCATTTATGACTCCTGCAGAATACTTTTATAAAAGAAATGTTATCATAAAGCATTGCCTTAATAAAGAATTAGGTTGATTTTAGTAATCCACTTTCCTTAGTTAAAAACAAATATATGACGCCTTCCGCAGTAGTGTGTAAATCATGCTGGCTTCTGAATTGCTAAGCATCACTCTTTACACTCCAAAGATAAAAGCAAGGATGCAGAATCCAAATAGATGTAGTTACATGGGGACTGCAAGTTATTCATTGTACGTTTTAAGGATTAAAAAAATTAAGGATTGCAAGTTATTCATTCTAGAATATGTGGCTATGCCTGTGCCAATAAAGAAAACGCACCACAAACTATTGTTTGCCGCTGCTGTCAGCTGCCTTGGCACAGCTTGTGTCTGTACAGATAAACTCTCTTTTGTCCCAAGCCATAGTAACTACATCCAGATTGTTTGTAAAGGAGGAGTCCCTGGCCCATGCTAAGCATCAAACTGTGCCTGGGCATAGTCTTTAAGAGTGCTGGTTGATGAGTATAAAAACTCAGCAAGTTTAATGGTACTGATATCAGGAAGAATTAAATAGAATTAGCTTATAGAGAAACAAGAGCTGTGCAAAACTTGTAACACTAGTGGAGGGAGAATTATCGTCTTCATTAACCTTTAACTTAAATAGCTGTAAGATCCTCCTTATGTATGTAAAATTACTTTTAATGCTTACTATTCAATGCTGTCTAGTACCACATCTTTTAACCCTAGCAGCCTGACATCACATCCTGTGTGTGAATGAACACAAAAACCATTTTGATACATTGAAGCAATCTATTATGTGTATTTTCTGCTTTTGCGAAAAAAAAAAAAGTACATAAACCATGTGTATATGAAATGTGATTCTTTCCAAAGCTACTTCAGTACAATCAGCTTCCAACAAACACTCAAGCACTGAGGTCTTTGAGCATTACATACAATGTTACAGAGTGAATGACAGTTCAGATTATTAGCACACAACTGACAGACAAACGTAATTGTGACAGATAATATTGGTACTCCAGCCCTTCCACAGAACAGGAAAATCTTCTCAACCTGTTGTGTGTGAATCACATAGATGCACGCACATACACTGGACAGAGGGCATATTTAAACAGGGGAAAAACCTTCTTGATACAAAAATCAGAAGGAAATATATGTGAAAATACATATATGTTCATCAAGTTAATTTCTTTGTTGCCTTAGGGTAAGTTGAGTAAAAGATTTACATGGCAAGGTCAATGCATAATATATATGTATATTACTTATGGGGAAAAAGTCATGTGTCCAGAAGTTAAAATATTTAATATTCAGAGAGAACGTATAATTGTACAAAGTATACAGAACTCTGGTCTTATTCATGTGAGACCCCCACTTAGAGTACTGTGTGCAGTTCACCCAGTTCTGGTGTCCTCAAAAAAAGGACAAAGAGCTGTTGGTGCAAGTCCAGAAGAGGGTCATGAGGATGGTAAGGGGGCTGGAGCACCTCTCATATGAAGACAGGATGAGAAAGCTGGGGCTGTTCAGCCTGGAGAAGAGAAAGCTGCGTGGAGACCTCATAGCAACTTTCCAGTATCTGAAAGGGGCTTACAAGGGTGCTGGAGAAGGACTCTTCATCAGGACTGTAGTAATACGACAAGGAGTAATGGGTGCAAACTTAAACAGGGAAGTTTAGGTTAGATATAAGGAAGAAATCCTTTACTGTAAGGGTGGTGAGGCACTGGAATGGGTTGCCCAAAGAAGCAATAAATGCTCCATTCCTGGCAGTGTTCAAGGCCAGGTTGGACATAACCTTGGGTGACATGGTTTAGCGTGAGGTGCTCTTGCCCGTGGCAGGGGGGTTGGAACTAGATGATCTTAAGGTCCTTTCTAACCCTAACTGTTCTATGATTCTATAAATGCCAAAAATAAGTACATTCTAGAGCAATGTTCTATGCTTTGTCTTATTCCATGAACATACCAGACCGGAACAAGCTATCTTAAGGAATAACACATTGAAAAGAGGGTAATATTGTTAATCTTTCACAATATTTCAGTCATAATGAATTTAACATGTAGGATTATCCCATAACATTGTCTTTAACTCATAACTAAAACCTTACCACCTTTCCATAAGGTTGACTAGCTTTACCATCTGCCCATAAGGCTGACTCAGTGTTAAGCAAGATGTAAATGATTGTCGTCCACCTCCTTACAATAAAAACTTTCAGCATACTTTTTGAAACTGTTACTAAACGTGTCTGGTCACTATCATGCTCTATTTTTGTGCATTTCTGAACTCCTGTCTTACCCTGATGTCTATAAGCAAATAGATGAAATACATGATTTGTATCCCTTGCTTCTCTATCTTTCTTCGGGAGATAAAATTAGTCCCTACTGTACAAAACAAGCTTAAAAACTGTGAAACTGCTTAATTCCACTTAGACGTCTGTTAAACTTCAGTCTAAGTTGTTATTTTATTTAAAACATCTATTGCAATATTTTATCCTTATGGAAATCATTTAATGGTGACTCAGTCATATGATATGGATTTACAGCAGATTTTATTCCAAGGCAAATTCTGGAGTCGTTCATTCCTGTCATTTGTAGGCATGGCAGATGTGTTACTAATGTGTCTAAATACACGTTCAGATTACTCAGCTTCTCCTATACACCCAAAGCAAAAGTGCCTAAAGACTCTCAGAAACAGATCCATTATCCTCATACTTTAAAGGAATTGATCCTTGACAAAGACATTCTGCATATATAAATTATCATCGTAAAGTAGCAGTAATGAAAACTTTGAAGTTTTCAAGAGCTGTATCCCCCCTATTGCATGCAGTAGTTGATGGTTTGTTTCTATCACTTCTTCCAT
Source organism: Brotogeris chrysoptera (assembly GCA_030323915.1). NCBI lineage: Eukaryota > Metazoa > Chordata > Aves > Psittaciformes > Psittacidae > Brotogeris > Brotogeris chrysoptera. The sequence continues at coordinate 25,364 of JARCZZ010040110.1, forward strand.
CCCTTTTTCACTGATTGCTTTCCTTGGAAATAACTGATTTTCAATCCAGAAACTACCACCACTCTGGTCTCCTAGCTGTCAGTAACATGATTATCTGAGCATCTCTTCAGATGGGCCATTCCAATAGGTGTTGATGTTGATCCTGCTTAATTCAGCAACTTCTTGTTTCCCTGGAAGCAGCTTACATCTGCTTGGGCAAATTCTGTCATCACTGCACTGCCATTTCATTTGCAAATGCCATCTGTGCTGGAACTCCCTCAGGAAACAGTCTTCCTTGTCTGATTCATGACAGACATCCACATCATTTGCACTTTTCCAGCAATACTTCCTTGAAGTGCTACACGTCATGTAAAACAGTACCTCAGTGCTGCAAATTAACAGATATGATTAAGTTACCAACTTCACAATTTCTTGTTTACAACTCTTCACATCATCTGTTCTATTGATATTAAGTACATTTTTATGGTAGATTCAAAACCACTGAGTTTTCATACAAAATTACTCCATTGCTCTGACCCTGGAAAGTCTCTTTCTGAACTCTGAGCCAGATACAAGTAGAGTGTGGTAGCTTTCCCTATATATGATTCTGGAAAGATGGGTAAAGCCTGAAAAAATACATTATTCAATGTGCCCAAATACTAAAATAAACAGATTGTTAACTGCCTTGTACTTAGTACGTACAAACAATGCTGGAAGGTTTGTTACTTCTTCATTGCTGTTTCTGGTCGAAGAAGAGAAGAGCTTGATCAAAAGCTGATAGAATCTTATGTTCATTTAACTTCAAGGTGAAGTTCCTCTGTCATCTTGAAGTATCATCAGCTGTGGCAATGATGCCCACACGCGATATCAGGACTTAGCTTTTTTACAGGCCTGTATCTCAAAGATGCCATAAACCTGTATCATAAAAGCAAAGCTGAATTTATAAATATGTTTTTGTAGTACTGTTCTGGTTGCAGCAGTTCCTTGCTGCTTTGCAGATATTTCCATAGTTCCTGAGCAGAAACACGAAAAGGTACATTTGGACTCACTTAAACACTGTGTCAGACAACATTAAAATTGATTTAGGTTAGCCCTGTATGCTGCAGCTAATGTTCTCCACTGTGTCTTTTTAGCATAATGGCAAAAATGAGCTGACAATGTACAACTAAACAATTTCAGCTGAGTCAAATTCATCTGTGATAGTACTTACAAATGCAAAATATCCTTCTCCAGTCTCTGTTTAAAAGTAGTGCTAATCATCTTCTGGAAGGTACATGGACCATTTTCCCCTTTTCAAGCAGATAATGCCAAACGCTTTCCACTGTCCACAACAGCACAGGACTAAATGTCAGTCTTACAGCTCAAAATGAAAACTAGAACCATTTGCTGATCTTCTGCTGTGCCTAAGTAACATGACTTATCCACATTTTTGCTCTTAAACAGCCAGGATTTTCTGTCCAAGGAAGGAGATGACTGAAGGTACTGACACAAACTTATTCAAGGGAGAATAATGCAAATTTGGGAAAATTCTAAAGCAAATGTAGTTTAGTTAGCAAAGTATTTAGTTTAGCAGTAAGGAAAGGTCACATATTACTTTGCAATGTCCAGGTAATAGATTTATTCTATTACCTATGGGTTTGTAGTTTCTGTGCTAGTAGCTCCCTTTGTAAGCAGCACACCAAATCTCAACTCTAAAATTATGAACCTGCAACCCAGCATGAGTTAGCAGAATATGTTAAAAATATATTTATATATACTGTACTATAAATGTATTAGACAAAGTGATAGGACATCAGCTTGAATCCTAAAATGATTCCAGTGGTCTCATGGGCTTTTTTTGCAATGAAATAAGTTACTAACATGTGTTTTCTCGTTCGGCCTTCTCTACCACAGCAGGAATGTGCATTTAGTTTGACTCTATGCCAATTTACTAATCATTGTAGAATCACAGAAGCATAGAATGTTTAGGGCTGGAAAGGACCTTAAGATCATCTAGTTCCAACCCCCCTGCCATGGGCAAGGACACATCACACTAGATCATATCACCCAAGGCTCTGTCCAACCTTGCCTTGAGCACTGCCAGGGATGGAGCCTGTATATATACATATATATATATATATATATATATATATATAAAATCCATATATATGATAAAAAAAGAAAGAGCAGTATTTAGTTCAAAATTTTAACTTTTAATTGTATATATAGAAAATGTTTCCCATTCTCTATCTGAGAATGTAAGTCAGTCCAAACAATTACAGATAAACAAGAATCTGACTTTTCTATATGTACATCGTAAAGAAAAGTACAGAATAAGCCAGTGACCCATACATACGTATCAAAAGCCAGTGAGAATTTTCAGAAGAGGGAAATTCAAAAAACAGATAATTGTCTTATATGTATTTGTACATCCATATTGACATGAGAAAATTGTATTTTACTACCAGTACAAGTCAAATAACCTAATTAATATTTTTACCTAGGTTTTTTCTAAGGCTATTCACTGATCATTATAATTTTTTATTTAAAAGCATGAAAATATCAAAATCATAACTGTGATACAACTTTACAAAACTGAGTCCAGTACAGTAACTTTATCTATGTAACTAAACATTGTCTGCTTAACTCCATCAGCAGACACTGACCCTGCAGGCTCTCAGACAGGGTTGTTATTAAAATGAAAACACTAAGTATTCAGCAATAAACAACTAACAAGATGAGTAACAGCTTCAAAAGAGAATTAGACTTTACAGTACTGTTACCTATTTTTACATTTTTATTCTCTTTTTTAAAAAAGGAAAGATGCATATTTACTCCACAGGACACAGTATGCTCAAATACAGCTCCTAATTCTTTCTTCGGATAGTACTTAACATAAAGCATTGTCTAAATTGAAAAATGTTCTATTTGTCTGAAAACAATAGTAATACTAATTCAGCAGGTTTTTGAGTCTCGTATATTCTCAGTAATAGAGGAAATACTTGATTCTAGTTCCATTAGTAATATAGACATATATTCACAAGAAATATTGAGGTTTTCCCCATATTTCTTTTGATTTCAAGCCTTGATCAATTTTCATTTGAAAATGTAATTGTAAAATCCCATGCGTCTCAAAACTGATGCTAATTAGATATGCAAACACTCATTTAACCAATAAGATTTACCAAGAAATGCTAATGATGTGAACATCTTCATTTTTGTCTAAATTATATTGATTGTCCCACTTGAAATCTGTAGAAAGTAAAAAGAAACCCATTGCTTATTGTTTGGGTTTTTTTTTCTTTGTTTATTTTGTTTTCTTTTTTGTCTTTGGTTTGTGTTTTTTGTTTGCTTGTTTTGTTTTTGTTTGTTTCGGGGTTTTGGTGGGGTTTTCTAAATGCTGAGTGTATATAAAAATATCTTACTGGGGAATAAATTCAGACTATGATTTTCAGTAACATCAGAAATTGGGCATCATGCTGAGTAAAATACAGCCAAATATAATTTTGAAATCTGTTAAGAACATAGAATTTTGGTTATTTGGAATCTTCACCACCTAGCTGTGTTTAACTTTGTTTTCCAGCTTTGGGAACATATCCTCATGTAGCTCATGTAGTTGTCAGTCAAGGCGGGAATCAAAGGGCAATCTCTAGAGTAGGTGGTCCATTAGGCTACTAGTCTTAAACCATCACCATTTCTGAAAATAGTAAGTTATAAGAAAATAGTGTTGTACTCAAACACTTTTGACATTCCAAGCTGGAAAAGCAACTACCTATCTACACCTAGGTCATCTAGGGGGGTGAGTTTCGGCACAAATTAGGCCAGATACTCAAAAGCACACCTGCATATCTGAAAAGAAATGCCTGAAATGCATCACTGCCACACTCCTGTAAGCATTCGAATGAAGAGAGAAGGGTTTATCGGCAGGTTTTATTTGCTCGGTTCTTAATACTTGTGAAGCTGTAAATGTAAAATCCTAACATGAAGTACACAAAGATGATCTTTTGTATGTTTGTCATGGTTCTTAAGATGAACGTTTCTTAAGATGAACATACCACATTTTTAAGCAATAATTCATTTGCCACAGTTACATAAATCTTTAGGAAATATGTTCATAAACTCATTTTTATTCTTGTCTAGCTATATGTGAAATACAAAATTCACTCCATTATTAAAAGGAACTCTAGTTGTGATATTAACTGAAGCAGATTTCTATACGCAGTCAAGTATAGGTTTCCTTGGAATACATCCCAAAAATATATGAGTTATTCAGAAAAAAAGTCTAAATCCAACCAGAAAACCCACCAAAGAATGTCTGACTGTCCATAGGCTGCTTAGTAATTTTGCTCATTTCATCTTCTTTCTGAAAGCTTTCTCTGTTCCTCATATGGGATAAAGTTACACTCCACGAGATAAAGAAAACTCTACATATTTATCATGTCTGCTTTCTGTGGGAATACTTTAGTCATGCAGAACTGCAGGGAATCCCTTTCTGCCCTGAAGTTCTTCCTTGCAGAAAATAGGACTGGATTGATGTGCTCTCAGAGGTCAAAAGCAGAGGACGAAGGATGCTGCCAGCAGTGAGGAAGGCATGGAAAAGGGCATGCCCCTAAGCATGGTGTAGGGTCCACAGGAACTAGCTCACAGTTGTCAAGCTATAACTGAGAAAGCCTGGCTATGCATATTGCACAAAGTCATCAACATTACCCAGCATATAGCATGCAGTTCCCTTTGAAACTTTATTATTTGTGTTGAGCTGATGTTGCCCGGAAATCCTGCAGAAAAGTTAGGTTAAGCTTGCCGTTGAGCTGGTGCAACCTTGAGCACAGTGCTTTCATCTCTTCTCAAGATGTGCTAAAGTATCTGTCCTAGCCTGACATAAGCTGCATTTTTGCATGTGCGTCTGTGTGCTCACAGGTGTGCACATGCAGACCTATACCTGCCTTGAATGCTTGTCTCTGTCAGCTGTGTGCCTCCGTATATACACACATATAGTAACAAGACATGCCAAAATAGTGAATTATAGAATCATTATCATCAAAGTGAATTCCTATCATTAAATTTCACTTTATTCTTAAAGTGAACTTTTTTTTTTTATCCAACATTCCTTTGACAGAAGATAACAGGGAACTTGTGGTCTATTTTACTTGTCTTTTGAAACAGTTACTCAACTGAAACTTGTGGTCAAGGAGAATTGACAGTACTGGTTCTCTTCCAACTACTATGCGGTTAGAAAGAAGTTCAGATCATACTCCAAGAGGTAAAAAAAGGTCACAGATTCACTGCTCCAGCATTTTGCCTCTGGTTCTGAAATACAGAGTTAAACTGAACGCTTTTATTTCTTTTGTTATGTTCAATTTACTGTCATTTTTTTCACTGTATGGTGAACATAAATGTTAACAGAATTTTATTTGAAAATACTTTTATTGATTGACTCACAATTTTAATGAATCGCCTTTCATGCATACCCCAATAGGTTTGAAATGGAGAGCTGCTTGTTTTCGTGTTTGTTCACAGGATTTACTTATCTTCTCTCCTTATTTATGATGCACTAGATCTATAATTTTACTGTAGGGATAAATAATTAATACAAAATTTGTCATGTAATTTTTAATCTTATTTTAATATGTTTATTTTAATTCCAAGCAGCAAAGATAATGGAAAAGGACTGTCTTCAAAGACAGATTTGTCTGAAGAAATATGCCCAAGATGGTATTATATTTATATTATTTCTATTTCTACTATTTATATTTATATTATTCATATTTATATTTAGTACAGACGATCACTTTCATTATAATCTCAGTTAATTGCAAACTGATTAAAGCAATGAATCAAAGTAAACACATATATTCTGTACTTGAATTTGGAAATTAATATCAACCTGTATAGAAAATGGGATAAAGTGTTCAATTTAATTGCTTTATTTATTCACTCTTTTAAACAAAATATATTTTAAAATATAACGTCATACTTGTTACAGGTAGTGATCTGTTGATTTTAAAATGCATGTGTGCATTTATTATATATATCATATTTGCAACAAAAATTGCATTTGGTTCTGACACGCTTTTTTTCCCAGAGAGACTTTTTATATTCTTATACTTTTCTTATCATGTAGGATGACTTAAATGATGACACGAGTTTATTCAACCTATTTTGTTGTCTTTTCTTCTTTTTTCTAAAGTACACTTATCTTCCTTGAGCAGAAGTAGCAGAATGAATTTTTAATTCTTTATGTTTTCTTAAGAATGCATTTGCATAGTCCTTAAAATATTGCCCAGAATGTGTAAGGTGGAAGGCAACAACAGTCTTCTTTCAAGCAAAATGTTGTGATTTGTCCCTTACCAATTCATGATCTTGAGCAATTTAATCTAAATAGACTCTGCTATTTTCACACATGAGTGGGCAACAATTGCTTCTGAGGTGCAAATGTGATGAACCATTGACCGTGTCATTCAAAGGGAAAAGAAGCCACAAAAGCCATTATATATGCAGTGAACATGAGGCTAAATTGTTATCTTCAGATAACAAGTTATTGAACTTTTTTTAATGTAAACTTTACATACACTATGATCTTTTCTGTAAACTAGATAGCTAAAAAGCCATAAAGGTAATTACTGGAAACAATTGCAGTGAACTGCAGAACAAAAGTCATTCCTTTTTATGATGATAATTGAGCAGAGTGCAAGGCTTAGTAGGATAAAATGATTTCAAGCCTCTTTACATTGTGTTGATTAGGAGATTGAAAATGTGACGTCTTAATAAAGAGAAATGTACGGTTCTAAAAACACAGCTCCTTTTCTGCATTATCTAAAATATAGGAACTTTTGTCTTTCACAGAAAATGCGGTTCTAAGGGCCAAGTCCCACAATTACAGGTTACTTTCCATGGAACCCTAATAATTGCCTGGTATGGCTTTGTTAACAGTCCAGTGCACTCTCCAGATTATGTACTTTCTGCCAAGTTCATTTTCTTTCAGTGGCCCAAAGAGTAATAGCTACACCTCTTCCCCCTTCTACTGAATTCCCACTTCTGCTAAGGTGTGTAAGGTAACTTTGGGGCTCAGAAACATCAATCACAAAATTACTCTAGGAGGACAAAGTGACATTTTCTGTCACTGAGTTCCATGTTCAATCTTAGGCAAAACATTTGAGACCAGAAAGAGGTGTAAACGCTGAATAGTGTTGGGTGGAGATGGTTCTTCTGTTTCCTAAAGTCATGGAGCATTCCAGGTCACTGACATCAGGAATGATGTTCTGTGAACGATAGCCTGAATCTACATCCACATTATTGTCTCCTAATTCGCTTCTGGATCTTTACTATGGGTATTTGCTCAGAAAAAAAACCCAGCAAATCTTGTGGAGGTAGCTTATGATATTAGTTATCATGATGCAATGTGTATAATTGCCCCAACATGAAACAATTTTATATGTATTTTGAAGGCGTACCTGGCAACTACGGATTTCCAACATGGGAATCCATGGAAATGCATACACAAGCAAAGAGAGATCACGTTGGAAATACCTTTGCAGCCAGAAAACTATATATCTTTTGTGTCAGCTGTTTTGTTCTGATTCTTTTTGTTTGGAATTGCGTTGCTACAGGCAATGATTTGGAAATCTGGCTACAGAGATTTTCTTCCTACAGTCTGTCCCTAGGCAATTTCTGACCTAGATCCCATTTCATCCCTGCTTAAAAGCTCTTTGCACGTGAGATGTGGAACATCAGTGTCATACAGGACAGCTCTGCACAGATGTTGGCTGTTGATAATGATACACTCCAAAGCTTTCAGTAGTCACAGATAAAATGAGAGAACATTTTTTTTTTTTTTCCAAAAGAAGTATGGCTTTCTGCTTATTCACACAGCTAGAAGGGGTTTTTTTTCACTTTTTCTTTTTTTAATGATTTTGTCATTAAGAGATAACATAATTTGTTGTATTGTGACAGGTTTTGCCTGTTAGCATGCAAAAGGGGCAGTTCTCTCTCCCCATCAAATGCAAGGCATAACATGCAGCAGAAACAAGTTTCAGGTGAAAAAAGGAAGGACAGAAGGCTGAACAGAATCCTTCATCCTTCTCTGTGACTCATGGCAAGGAACCTCAAGCTTAATGCTATTCTGGACTATTCAGACAAAAGAGATATTGGTGAAAAATGTTGATTTGTTAAAAATAAACCTTGCATAGAAATACATAGATTTCAGTGGTTATTTTTTGTTTGGAAATATTCTTATGATTCATTAGTTTTGGTCAAAAAAGGGAAAGAGAGAAAGAAACGCTCCAATAAGTAGTTGTCTCATGGTTCAGATACTCAAGATAATAGACTTGAATCCATGTCTATAATGACCCATAAAATGTAGAGCCGTAAACTTCATTATCTAAAATTGGAATGCAGTGCCCTTACTAATAGTTATTCTGTCAATCTATTCAGTTTTAAAAGGTCTCATTATGGTCCCACTTACTGTTTCCAAATTATAAACATTTTCCAACAAATGAGAAAAATATATGTTTTCCTGCTATGCTTATTGGATTTTGCCACAATTCTGAGTCACGGGATGTATGTATATGTATGTGTATTCTCAGTATGTCTGTCATGTTATGGTGTAGTACCTGATCTTCCATTAAACAAACACAACCTCTAACCTTTCTAGCTGCAAAGATAACCTTCAAACTGCGAAGTGAATATATTTATTTTCATCATCAATGTCTCATTTGGTTTGAAGGAAGAAATGAATGCAATTTTTTTTTATCTCTCAAAATACTAAATATTAATACCAATGCAATCCAATTTTTAGTGTCATGAACTATTTCTATGCTGATCAAAACCTTCACAAGAAAAGATGGGAGGTCCTAGTATATGCTGTGTGTCTCTTGTGACTTCCCTTTTCCTCCACAGTTTTGGGGAGGTAAAGTGTGGGGGAAGAAAAAGACTTTTAGGGGCAATAGTCTTCCATATCTGTCTTAGCAATAACAGATGTCCTTGTCCAGTGACATCCATCTAATTTTCCAGAGTTTCACAGCCTACAGAAATCCACAGACATTACAATTGCATATCCAAGGACAGAATTAGTACAATTCCGTTTCTTACCTTTACTGTTGTGGTGTACAAGTTCTTTCAGATAAATTGTAATCTCAAAGAGAGGCACCTGAAGTTAATTATATAAATATCTGAAACCTACTGCCTATCTGTCTTCTGTGAAATGCTTGAGCAAAGCAGTTGGAGTTATGGGTCTATTTTCACTAAGACTACCAAGAAAATGCAACAACTGCAATATCTAGAAAAAAAAAAAAATCCACTGATACAAAAAGAAGTTTGATTTTTCCTACATCCTGGCAAAATGCACTTAACTACCAAAAGCAATTGAAATAAAAATGTACCAGGAGACAGATGTTCCCAATGATGTAAAACTGAAAAAGATAAATAAATAAAAGTAGAGGCACAACTGTATTTAATAACAGCAATGTTGAATTAGACTAAAAGCACAGCAGCTGCTTTGTTGTTTTGTTTGTGTGTTGGTTTTTTAGAATAATAGTAATAAAGAATAAAGAATAATAATAATAAACTGATACAGAAGACCATATCACAGGAAATACAGCCAGTAAACAAGCAGTCATATTTCTTGTCAGAGTATTGCATTTTAAAAAATGGCAAAATCCATTATTTAGATTACAACTTAAGAGTTTATAAATGTCTTTACTTGACCAGACCAATCTTGTCTCCAGTGAGGGCTGGAACACCTCTCTTTTGTTGTGGTTTAAGCCCAGCTAGCAACTCAAAACCAGAGCAGTGATCTAACCCTTTTGGGTAACTGCCCCCAGTTTATATAGTGGACATGATGTGCTGTGCTATGGAATACCTCTTTGGTTAGCTTGGGTCAGGTGTCCTGTCTCTGCTTCCTCCCGGCTTCCCCTCCTCCCTGGCACAGCATGAGACTCAGGAAGTCCTTAGTAAGAGTAGACATTACTGAGCAGCAGCTATAAACATTGGTGTTATCAGCACTGTTCCCAGGCTGAAAGTCAAAAACACAGCACTGCACCAGCTACTAAAAAGGAAAAAGATGGCTGCTACTGCTGAACCCAAGACACTTATGTAAACAGGCTGAAAGCTGGGGTTGTTCAGCCTAGAGAAGAGAAGGCTCCAGCGACACCTTAGAACAGCCTTCCAGTACCTAAAGGGAGCCTAAAAGAAAGCTAATGAAGAGTCTTTTTACAAGGACATGTAGTAACAGGACGAGGGGGGATTGCTTTAAACTGAAAGAGCATAGATTTAGATTAGATATTAGGAGAATGTTCTTTGCTGTGAGGGAGGTGAGGCACGGGCACAGGGTGCCCAGAGAATCTGTGGCTGCCCCATCCCTGGAAGTGTTCAAGGCCAGGTTGAATGGGGCTTTGAGCAACAATTCAGGCCCTTCAAGCTTGGCTTCAGCTATGCTTTGCCAACATTAACAAAGTTTACCAGATCCCTTTCTCTGTGTCTTCATGTAGTTCCATAATTTTTCTAGTTGTGAATCTCTCTATATACCCATAATACAGGCACATCTGCTGTGTAAGCATCCTGCAGTTGCTCATAGCAGTGGACCTTAAATTTGTTCTCATGGGTGTTAAGTAGATTGTGTGGTGGAGATATGCTAATATACACTGCAGGTCCTGAATATCCAGATGTCCAGACCTAGTGCTGTGACTGTCTTTATAGCTTATGTGTATTTATGCATTTTCCCCCCTGCTTAGACCTGAAGGTGGAGTAAAAGATGTGCTCATGTCTGTCCTTACTGAGCATGGGGCTCTACCTGGATGACACAGACCAGAAGCACACCTCTGCCTTGCAATCTGGCTGTAGTACAGGCATCATCTCGGAAGAAAATGTAATATCTTCACCATGAATAAATAGTTAAGTGGAACTTCATCTGAACTCATCAATTTGTTTTACTTTTCCTCTTGACAAACACTTATTCAGATGGGAGGAGAAAAGAAAAATATAAAATTACTCAGTTCTGCTCCTCTAAAAGAAATATTTCTTGTGAAGGAAATTTACAGTTAGATACCACAAATAGAAGACTAAGCAAGTTACTAATGATCCTTCAGGAGATTTGGAAAGCATATTTTTTTGATGGATTCATTCAGTCTTTCTTGAAACACCATAAGGCTAACAATACTATATGTTAAAGTCAGAAATGTTAAAGTCAGAAATATTTCATCTTTTCAAAATCTTGAGAGGTGTTGAATAAATGAAGGTGGAGTGGGTTTGACTCAGAGTGCAAGGAAGTTTGTTAAATTTTACACACTCCCACCTACCTACCATAGAAAGCAGATCATGTTAGGATCCAAAACAGAACTGAATGTGAAAAAAATGACAGTAAAGTAAGGCTTTTTTTTTCTTTTTTTTTTTTACCAGTTTTATTATATCTTACTGATATCCTGATCAACTTTCCAATATAGGAAGTTAAACTGTCAGACCTGCAGGCTTACTGTAGATGCTGGACGGTGCATGAATTCCAGCAAAACCTGACTCTGCAGGGCAGTCTTAATGCCCTCAGCCATATATTTGCAGAAGTTTCATCAACAGCTCAAAAAATATTATTTCCTTTTTAGGTTTACTGAACAAAATATTGCATGTTAGGACAGTTAAGTAGTATTTGCATCTTCATCTTTAGCTCTCAATATTTTGGTGCTGAAGATAAGAAGACAATCTGCCTGTATACCTTGTGAGATAAGTAAAAGAAGATCTTCCAGAGGTGGAGAGTTGGCTTCATCTCTAACTGTCCTCTGCAGCAATTAATTCATTTTTAGAGAAAGGCAAGGAAATCAGCCTCATAACATAGCCACCCAGATGCCTAAACAGCACAGATGACACCTTTTCCCATAGAAGGATAATTTTTCATTAACATTTCTATTTTCTATTGATGCTGAGTTTGACTTATCTATCAAAAATGTGGCATAGAACATATTGTTCAACAGAAATTTCAATATCAAGATGCTGTATAAAGTTGGTAAGTAGTTACATTTGAGTATGTATTCTTACTGCTGGAATCTTGGTAGATACTATCACCATAGAGAAGTACAATAATTATGCATGATTGTTAAATATGTGCACCAGTCAAAACCAAATAAACAACCCGAAGAACACAATCCTTTCAAGTCAATAAAACTCTTTCAGCTGACCATGTTATGTCACTCAAATTATATTAATGAAATCAGAGAGGCCAGGAGATACCAAACAAATTGTTATATGTCACCTCTGATCAAATGATCAGTAAAGAAGGGTCTTCTCAAACTCAATTTAGACACATCCCTTCTCCTTCCCCTGATTTGAATAGCAGTAAGGAAGCAGTAGCGTAATGCTGCCACCCACTGCCCCGCTTCACACAGGGGAAGTCATGAGAGTAGATGAACATTCAGGAATAATCAAGCCTGCAGGTAGAGTCGAGACATCTTCATAAAGCTTTGAAAGCTCCTCAGGGTAAGTTGGGCAAGTTTACTTTGTTTTTGAATCATATGGAGTATGATCTCCAACTGCTGCAGAAAATTGGCTCTGAGCATTGCAGTGCCTTTATGTGTTGGATTTTGCTTATCCACTTTTGGATGTGACCATCTTCCTCCACAGCTAAACACAGCAGTGCTTTGCTGCAGAGTAGCTCATCCTCTGAGCTATCTCCAAACAACCGGCAATCTCCATGACAAGCACCCACCTTATCTAGCAGAAGTAGAAAAGGAAAGCTGCTGGCATTAAGGTTACAATGCACGTGACAACTAGCAACATTTCAATGAAACTGGAATACTGCTCCAAACTTTTGATTCCACCTTTCTGAATCACCACATTTGCATAATTTACATTTGTTTGAAGGAAACTTTAGCATTTCTCTTACTGAAACGACACTGCTTTCACTTTGCTGATGCAGGAATAATTAAAGCTCTAATCATACTGGCTCATGAATTTATTTAGGGTTTTTTTGTTTAGTTTTTTGTTACTTGGAAAAAAGCCCAGAGCCACTTTAAGCTCCAAATGATAAGATTGTTTTTACTTACCATGGCTGTGTGTAGTTCTAAATCATACATTCATTTCTTTTTTTAAATTTCACTCTGATTTGAAACTCACAGTCTCAAGAGCCAATTGAAAATCTTGCTGATTATTTTTTTTTTCCCCCAGTTCCTGAGCATCTTCAATCACTACTGGCATTCAAAGTACATGAGGCATAGGACATGAGGTGCTGCAGTGTCAAGATATTAGAAATTACTGCAAGGTCTTCTCATTTGAGCTCACACCACCATGCCCACTTCTGGACCTCTTGGTATTTATAAATAATAAAAAGGAAATTACTAGGTTTGCTCTCAAATACTCAGAAAATTGCTAAGCAGCTCTTTCAGTCATGTAAAATTAATTCATAGGCTTGGTACCTGGCATTACTTTGCTATAAGAAATTGCATTGTATCTCACATGCATTGAATATAGGACTTAAGGAAAAAAAAAAGAAATCAATAAAAGAAATTAAATATAGCCAGCATCCCTCAAACAATAAAAATCAATGCTATGTTATCAAGTACCTAAGAAGCAGGTTTATTTTCAGCATTAATCTGGATAGTAGTTTCATGGTAATTGATTTTTTTATACTTAAGCTGTCAAAAACTATAATAAGCAATGATTACTTGTTATTTTCCAAATTCATGAAAATAATGATTCAGTGGGAATTGTGGGTTATTTTCATTTTTTGGGGGGGAGGGGAAGGTTTCCAGTCTTTCTCTGACACAGAATTAGTTTTGTCACTGAAATAATTACTAATCTTTCTTGTAGTGATGACAAAATTGAAAAATAAATATTCATTATGCCTTAAATGGAATTACAAGTATAGAGAATTAGTGTTTGTCAGTAAAAATAAAGGAATCATATCTTCATTATTTTGATTGGTAAACAGTGTTGCAACTGTTGCCTGTGACTGCACTAAATGGTGCATTAAATACTAAATATAACATTTTCATTACATGGAAAGGGATATATTCCTAAAAAATTAAGGTAAAAGCAGGCTATATTTTGTTCACCTATTTTGGCCAAACATTGTTTATGTTGCAGGAAAGACGAGCATGTCTTTTTCTTCCTTATTTAATATATTTAAGGAGGAAGGAAGAAAGGCAGGTTAAATCTGTAAATAACCTAATTGCATGCAATCTAGAAATAGAAAAGTTAAATATTATATAAGATGCAAATTAATGTAAGGTTATTACAAAAGGAAAACATGCCACCCTGTTTCAGGGATTAACTTCAGTTTTCAGTAGGTCAGAAGAGGTAAAAGAAAAGTAAATAAATAAATAAAAATTACCACCACCCCCCCCACACACATATTTCTGTAAAAATTCCAAGACTTCTTGGTAAATTTTCTTAGTTTTCTTATAAAAACCTTATCCCTTATAGCATGTACTTCGAGGAAGAATATTATCTGGGGAGTAATGAACAAATAAAACGATCTTCTACTATTTTGGGTTACTCTGACAAGTAAAATTCCTCTCAGTTCCACAAGATAAATCAGAGTAGTAACAGTCATACTTATGCCAGGCAATTTGTAACTACATAAGAGGTTTATTAACACAAACTTGCTTTCCATAAATAACGGTGGCAGTTGCAGCAGCCAAGTTTGAGCTCAGAACTAGCGTAACAGATAGGTACACATCCCTCCAATAGCGTCAGTATTGGCACCACTGTACAGAGTATCCAATCACATTTAGCATGAGAGTGGCATGACTGTAGGCAACCTTGAAGATGGTATATCATTAATATTGACATGGAGCTCTGCCCCAGAAAAAAATAAGGACAAACACAAAATTCCTTAGTAAGCAATGTATTTTGCTTGTTATGATCTGTGGAATTATACTACAGACTATCTTGTATTACTGGAAAAGGCTAGCAGGTACAGAAGTCAGCTATGAGGTTTTAGACTCCATTTCTCTACCTAACTGTGAAACACTCTTCAGGATGTTTAAATCATTGTCTGGCCTTGTTTTAAATGTCTCAAACTTCGCAGTTTTTAAGACTTGCCATAGAAAAATATTCCACATTCCAATACTAAACATTAAGATTTCATTCATTACCACTTTCTCTTCAGACATGGAGCTTAAATCTTTTTTTTTAATTTCAAAAGTAATTATTTATCTTTTCCCCTGATTACAGTCTTATGCTAATATCAGCTTTTTCCCTGTTTCACCTAGCACAGAATTTCTATGGTGATCATCCTCATGTAGGTTTGTGAGTCAATTTGTATTTTTGAATAAATTTTTGATCTTTTCTACTACTTTAAAGATTCTTACACTGTCACCTTCCTCCTCGTTGCTGAGGAACAGTATTTCCTACCACTGTATTTTAATTTTTTCTATTCCCTGACAGTTTTTTACTCTTTTTTTTCTATTTTCATGATAATTCATCACTACCCCACTGACAAAAAGATGCCAAAGTCTCAACCAACACTGCAAGCCAAAGATATGGGGAAGGTTACAAACCTTTGTAAAAAGCTCAGCCAAATGAGCAATACAAATTACAGTTAACATATTAAAATATAACACTGCCAGTATTTGAACATTCACACATTCTTAAAAAAGCCCAGGACCTTTATTAACCACAAACTTTTCCAGTTTTCCTTCTTTATTCTTTATTTTTCTTCTTCTTTTCCACTCTCTGATGTGCAGAGAATTGCATTTTGATAGCACAACTTAAAAACCACGGGATTTCTCTTTGAACAAATTACATTTTTTGGGGGGTAAGATGAGAATGTTTTATGTTTTCCTTTTGACATTGTCCTGTTTCTATGTATTCTTCGTGCTAGACATTGTTATCATTATTGCACTATGCTCAGATACCTGCCCCATAGAAAGAGTAGTAAGAAATATTTTTCATGCTGTCTCACTATATACAATATAATAATATATACTGGTAGTGGAGGAGATTATTAGTTTCAATGATTTTCAAACAAAAAGGAAGAAATAACAAAATGTGGAATCGCTCCTTACATGAAAGGCGTAGATTGTCACTTGCAGATGTACAAACTTTGCCAGAAACTGCCAGAAAATCTGAAAGGTCTTGCAGAAACTTCTTAATTTATTAGTCAGCACCCAACAGCATGGATGGATGTTGAGTACTGTGAATCTATGGGCCACATGTGTAAAAAATAAATAACTAACTAAAAAAAACCCCAGCACTTCAGGGGTTTCTTTTACATTTCTGTTTTCATAGTTATCTATCACCATGGTGTCTTAGGACCCCAATTGTTAGCAAAGCTTCATTGTGATAGGCACTTTATACATGCATGCTACAATAAGGCAGTCCTAGTTCTGAGAAAAACTCAGAATGAAGACGTGTTGCAATGCCACCTTCTGAAAATTCTGCACTAGTAGTGGGTAACGTGAGCTGTAAGTTTCTTTCAGATCTTCCAGGAGATTAGAATATGGAAACAAAATTGTTTAGTGTTTAAAAGAAGTGAAATCTCTGTAAAAATCCAATGCCATCTCACTTCCCATTGCTTAAAAGTATAGCTCTTACAATGAAGAGGAAATACTTTCTCAATACAGAGGGGCCACTTATCAAATACACTGAATATTTTCTTTAAATACTTGCAAGTCTAAAAGGTTAAGTGACAAGGTTAAGTGTCCGGTTTTGCACTCTTTTTGTTCTTAGGTTTTCCTTAATGATAGGATTAAATCTGGCTTCCAGCTACAAACAGTTGGTTGTCGTTCCCTGTGGGTTAGACTCTATATTTTGTGCTTATCACAAACAAGAAGGAAATAACTTCCTCAGTCTTTGAGAGTCTCTTAAAATGTGCACACTTTGGGGAAATCATATTTTCTTGAAGGAAATGAGGCATGACCAATCACACCAAACGTGAGAAAATCCCTTGATATGTGACCTTTGCCACATGTAAAAGAAGCTGTTCAGTGGCTGAGGTTTCATGGATTTCATGCATGAAAATCAGATTTTCTGGCCACCAGTGCTGTTCAGTAAATAAATAATCCATCATTGTGTCAAACAGTAGAAACACGAGGATGCTGGCATTGCTAACTGAATAGAGGTTTTTAGTTAGCAACTTAAGCAAACCCTAAGTTTTGTCTTCAGGAGCTGTGCATGTCTTTTTTGCAGTGTTTAGTTTTTATTATTTGAACTTAGGTTGTTCGTGTTTGGGTAAGTGTGAGGTAAGTCTCTGGTAAGGACTATATCACTGATTTGACTGTATATACCCAGATGCACATATCATACATATATATATATATATACGCACATATAAATAACAACACTATCATACAATACACTCGAGGAAGGTTTTTGGAGCCTTTCACAGATGAAGAAATCCTTCTGCACTACACTGTTTTAGAAGAATGCTAGATGCTTTCATGAAGTATTTTAGATGCATGGAAAACCACACACTCAACACAAACTCATTTATCTATGGTTTACCTCAATGTGTGAAGTAAAATATTATTTTCTCATCTGTATTTTATAGTCACTGATCAGAACTTTAATTTATTAATCAAACATTTTTCTCACTTATATGTAGAAAGTAGATTTTCATGTGGTCCTTATGTTCTTAGCAAAATCTTGCACTTTTTTCTTTTTTATTTCTTTTTTTGAGGGGTTGTTGGGTTTGTTTCTAATTTTTTATTTTATTTTTTTTTTTAGGGTGTTGGTTTGGGGTTTTGCAGTGTTTTGTTTCTTTGTTTTTGTTTTTTTTTTTTGTGTGTGTGTTTTGTTTTATTTGGGGGGGACAGAGGAGTGGAAAACTGGGTATCTAGCATGAAATGACTGCACAAAGTGATTTTAGAACTCATAGTTGTCTCTTCTCCTTTAGATGGTGAATTATCTACATTAATTTTATTTATCTAAGAAATATTTAATCAGTTCAAATATTTAGTCTCATATCTAGAATTCTAAATTTTTAGTTTATTGTGCACAGTTTTATTTGTCACTGTTATAAAACCAAGAAATAGTAATTTTAATAAAATATATTTTTTTAGCTTCTTAAAACTCTTCACTGTAATAAGCAGCTTACATTCTCCCATTCACGTTCTGGTTTCTCTGGAAAAAGAAGTGTCATGCATTCTTCAATCCGCCATGTTACTGACACTTTTACTGATACTGTTACTGTTACTGTTTGGGTTTCAGCTCCTTACTATTTCACTGATGATATTAAATAAAAAAACCCCTTGCACATTAAAAATATAATTTTATTCTCCTTATGACATGATAAACATCTTTCCTTTACTACTTCTGTCCTTTTGGTTCTGGGAACAAGAGTTACTTATACAGTTACAGGCTTATTTATCCAGCTTACAGCTCATTTTTACCTATCAAATACTACTGCAGATAAGTTACAGTACTCATTTGAATATGCTATGGCATGGATTCAGTATGCTTTATCAAAATTATCTGGTGTGAACTAGAGTTCAATTAAGAAGCACTAATAATATAATGCTATGTAGCCTAATGTAAAAGAAATTGAAATAATACTGTTGGGTATTTTTGTTGTATTTTTCTTAGCAAAAATTCTTTCTTTTTTTTTTTTTTTTTAGTTATAAAATTTCCTGCATCTTATTTAAAATCCACACTGCTTTAGCTCTTGAATATGAAAAATGTTATAAAACTTCTCCTTAGTACATGCCGGACTGGTTAGAAATTGATGGTTAGTTCCCAGCTATGGATCAAGTTAACAAATTATCTTGGCAGAAAGAAGGTTGGTTAATTTGCTTTTGCAATCTTATATGTCAAACTTTTTTAAAAGTCCTAACCATTCAAATATTTATTATTTCTGTTTTATTACTTGCTTATAGTGAGAGATTGCATAATAATAGAATAATATAATAATAATAGAATCATATTCTTTCATAAGATCGAATATTAGATTCAACTTTTGCATGTACACACACACAAACACAGAACGTCTTATTGTGATTTGCCCATGCTAGTGTAAGAAACAATAGTGCTTCTGATACAGTTGGTATAAGGCAACTGTGTGTTCATGCACAAATATATATATATATATAGTTTTTGATTTATTTTAACTTGGTGATCAGATCAAAATTATGTGTTAGCTCATACATGTTTCTTTAGAAAAAAAAAAAAAGTTTTAGAAATCATCTTCATGAAAAAAAGCAAAAACACCACAAAAAAACCCCAAAACATATCTGTTTGTAGGAAAAAGGTGCAGAAAATACCAGAGACATTTAGCAACAGCCATATGACCCTAATCTTCTTGTGGAAAAGTCTTGAGTCTTGCACTGTAGCTTGCTTCCTTCCCTGAAAAGGAAATTCCAGATGGTCTGTGCTGGTCACACTTCCTAAATCAAGGTTTTCCATATGCCTGAGACTTTAAGTTTGATGCAAAACAGTAGACTGCCCACAAGGTTTTCCAGAGTAATCTATGTTTACAGAGAGGACAGTAGTATAGAACAAGCATCCCCTTAATCTGGCCTCTCCCTCAACCCATATTAAATGTGTACTTCTAGTTCTGTCCTGTGACAGTTCTGGAAGACTTCTACACACTTAGGAGTGTCTGGTTTCACAGAGGTGACTCAGTATTCCCTAGGCATTTTTTCAGTTCAAAGGAAACATCTGATACACTTTTTGTTTCCTTTGTAATAAAATTCTGAATGGGATTTGATTATTATTAGATGTCTTGTTGAGGAATCTGTTTGATTTTTATTGTGACTGGAAGTAGCGGTGGGCATGCGTTCCTTGCATGTAAACAGTGTGACTTCTGTGATTGGAATAAAGTAATGCAAGCAAGTAAAATGAAGCAAACAATAGGAACCAACTCTTGTTCAAAGGCAGGATCTTGACTTCAAAAGTTGTCACTGCCATGGCATCATGATAATATAATAAAATAAGCCAACCCTTGAAAATTACTGATATTTTTATCTATCAGTGAGATTTCTGAGGTTTTTTTTCTATTCAAATGTGGTGTTCCCTCTCTTTTAGAGCAGAATAGAATCTCCGCTTATTCTAAGTTATAGAAAAGAATATGTTGAATTCAACAAAGCAGCCATAATTCCCCAAAATTTTGGCAGTAAATGAATAATGCTTTATATATGTTGATTAATTTTTGTGGCATAAAAATATTCTTGAGTGATTATATGAGTGTAATTTGGGTGTATGATTACTTTGACCTAAGTTTAGAGGTCTCAAAGTCTGGTTAAGCCTGGTTAGCTGGTCATGCTAGACCATCTTTATAAACAGTGGATAAAACCGGACTTTTAGGAAGAATGCAAGTCTTTTAGTGTAGAAAGCTATTTTAGGATGAATATAATTGCTTTCGCCTTTTGTTGACTGGAAATAGAACTCAAGTTTACCATTTTAGAATCTGATGGTAAATTTCAGGTATATAGATTATTCTGAGATGAATCCCACCAGAATTTTAAAGGTCTGGCCAGAGCCCATCCAAACATGCATATGCATAACTGAGTTGGCATGTTATCCTGCACTGCCTTTGTAACCCAGGGAAATAGATACCTCCCAAAAGTAGTAAATAATTTATTTCTTAGGTGGACGGACCCTTTCTTTAGAGATGTTTTTCTCACTAGTAGTCATGAAAAAAGAACTAGAACAATTAAACTCTTGATTTAGACAGTTTAAAGAAGATGTTGAAGTTGAGTGAAATTAATCCAGTCCACAGCTGGGCTTTAGCTAAAGCTCAGGGTGAAGAGAAATCAGCTGTTTAAATACCCTCTGAAGCCCTACCTTTATATATCAGTGTCAACAAAGTTCCTGTTACCATTTCACCAGCAACACCATGGCATCCTCCTTGTCTCAACACCTACTGCTCCTCTCATCAGATGCACTGGGGGGGCCTCCGCCTTGCTCTATAAGTATTCACAAACTCAATGTGTGTTGGTGATGCCTGTGTCTCTGACACTCTTTTTGAGTCCATACAAAGGACTGGGAGCTTTTGGAGAGGTGCATCAGTCTTACACATCCTTTACCTCCAGCTAAGTCTTCACTCAGCAGCCCTGAAGAAGGTCGCAGTAGATAGGCCAGTGGAGATGGGCATTGAGAGGCTGCTGCTGACAGAAGCACAGCTAGCTCTGGAACTGCTAATGTTTCCCTCCCCTTTCCTTCATCTCCTTCAGATCAGGGTGGTGAATTATTATTCGTATCTCCCTTTTCCTAGCAGAAATATTCAATCCATTCTCCCCACTTCCTTCCTCTGCCAGTGAATTGAAGAAAGCAAACTACTGTCAATTGCTTGTGTTTATCTTGTTTAGCAAAAAAAAAAGGTTTTAATCTGATTTTAGAAAGTCAATGTACATTTCGGAAATAAAACAGTAGCTTTTCCTTTAGCTTAATTTCTAACAGAATATTTTTATTTTGGTTGTTAAAAATTAAAAAAAAACAAACCTCAAACAAAACCAACTACTTTTTTTCTGCCATATGACTGCTGAAAATTCTTCAGAAGTTAAAAAACAATGAAAAGTGACTAAAAAGAAAAGGAGTTGAACTGCTCACTCTTACTATGCAAATTTTAAAGAATTAACTTGGATTTTCATGTTAAACTTTCACCTTTCTTCTTGTGCCAAGAAAAAGTCTTTGTACTCGTGGAAGTAAAAATATGCAACTGACAAGTGTCAGTATCTGAATGGTGTTGAGTTACCATCCTTCAGAGGGAACAGTTCATAAGCTGTTTCTTCATTTTTGTTAGTTTTGACTTCGAATACAATGACTACAGCACCAATTTTAGAATTTAGAGCTAAAATTTAAAAAATTCCAATTTTAAATTTAAATCCATATAATTTCTTATAGAAATTATAGGATATAGCTTACTCAAATGATACATCTATTTCTGTGCTTCTGGTCAAATAATTACAGATAAGCTAGTAGTATTCTATTTCTTTATGTGTCATCTTCATAAGAAGATATGAAAGCAAGGCTTTGGTTATAAATCATCATGAGATGTCTTGCCTTTATCTATTATAACCAGAAACTGATGCATAAAGCAGAAAGAAAGCACTGATGAGCTTTTTATTTAGTATTCAATGGATATTATGAATTTAAATATTCAAATTCAGATTTTTTTATGCAGAAATCAGTTTTGGTTATATTTTTAATAGATAAAGCAGTCAGTAAAACTAGGCCATGGGAGAAAAGACTACTTTTGCTAAACAATTCTGCAAGATAAAAGAATGTTTTGTTTTACCTATTTTGTGTAGATCCAGTTTTGGACCAATGAATGTTTCCTTGGAGCACCTTGTAACAATAATCCAAGATGTTAAGGGAAGAGGCAAAGAAAGAAAAGGTTAATTTAGATATTCTTATGTGTTTGTTCAGATCCCAGCAGTATAGCTGTAACATTGCCAAGATATGGCATTTTCTGAGCACTTCTACTGCAACTGGAATATAACCCAAGTAAATAAACATTTCCCTCCCAGGAATGTTAGAAGATGAACAATTAGTCACATAACTGCAGTTAGATTCCCTTGGAGCAATTCAGAGAGCGGTGCTCCTCTAATAAAGCCCTCATTTGAAGGGGAACTTTAGGAATTTCCTGTAGTTTTACTGCATAGGAATGGTGAGAAAGGCTTCAATGAATTCTGTTTAGGCAAGAAATCTCCTTGGTAAATTGCTAGGTAAAAGAGTCAGAGAAATCTTGAAGAGTTTTAGAGGCTCTAGATTGAAAACTCAGTCCAGTTATGAAGGTGATGTAGTCTCAGTGAGCCTCGAAGTATCCTGAGTATAGCTCTGCCCTTCTTCATTCCTTCTTTTTAGGTCTAGGAAGAAGTGTCAATCTTGCATGTGGTGCTTACATACATGGTTTAGTGGTGGACTTGGCAGTGTTAACTTGATGGTTAGGCTCGATGATCTTAAAGGTCTTTTCCAACCTAAATGATTCCATGATTCTGCGATCATTCCAAGTGAGATCTGTGTCATTTACCACAATAATGCTAATATTATATATGGCCTACGCAATCTGGTAAATTTTAAGAACTTGGCTCAGACTATTTCCTCTGTTTCAGAGAGTGCACAGAGGATGGATTAAGTAATTAGAATTCATTGAGGGAGTTGGTAGCATCACTTGACTCAGAGGAGGTGGTAGAACTTGTTCAGTTTGTTTATTCACAACTTGCACTACAAACAGACTGCAGTAGGTACACACATTAGAGTAAGTAATAAATTTCTACAGAAAAAGTATATATCTAAAATACGTTACAGATCAGTTTATGTATTTCTGAAAGGAAAAAGTGTGGAAAGCAGGCAGGAAGTGTGTTATTCATCATATTGGTGGAGTATGCGGCTTATTGCAAATGAAGGGGAGAATGCTCCTCTGACAGCAACTGAGTATGGGATGGGGTAATAAGGAACGTGCATCCTAACCATGTCTTGGGAATCTAATGTTGAAAGGAACAGGGGGCCATTGCAGCAGTACTGAAGTAAGGCTTCAGAGGTGGTGGAAAAGTCAGCCAGATTTTGTTCAAGTGGTGCAGTTGCCTAAAGTTGCTGAAAAAACAGAGACAAGAGCTTCCATTAGCTACTAGAAATACACAGTGCCATGATATAGATTTACTTTGAATTATTATTTAATATTGTAAGCCATCACCTCAAGGGAATCTGAACTTTTCATGTTAAAATTGTGGAAATTTTTGGCTTTTTGGGAATGGAGAGTTGCGATGTATTTTGGTTGACTTGTTTTAAAGAAAAAAATAAATAGTTCCAATTTAAGAATTCAGCCAGCTCAGGATTCACCATAAACTCTAAGAATGAAATTATACTAAGGCACAGAAGAAAATACTTGAAGTTAGTAAATATGATACATAGGTAAGAACAACATTTTTATGGATAGCTTCACAAATACAACATTTCATATTAAAATCATAGAAACATAGAATGGTTTGGGATGGAAGGAACATTAAAGATCATCTATCTCCAATCCCCCTGCCATGAGCAGGGGCACCTGCCACTAGACAAAGTTGCTGCTTTTATCACAGTAGATTTCCAAAACCAGAATTTTCATTTCTGAAGGGACAATGCTCAGTTCTTCATGCTAACCTGACAAAGTGTATGCTAATTGATTTTTCAAGCCAACATCTGTTTCAGTACAGAAAACCTCTAAATGCCCACAGACCTTGTGTTCTTGGACTGAGGTAATTTTGATGGAAAATTACTGTGAGGGGAAAAAAGTTTCCTGTGGTAGCATATTTGCAAGCTTTTTTTAAAGTACTGAGGACGTTGTAATGTTACATCAAGATGTGATGACAGGTGATGTGTGCCAGTCTGTTTTTGTTGTTCTGTATACTGTCCTTATATTCTGGATATTACACATAAGTACATAAAGTTGTGTACGTAATAGAGGTAGAATTGATATTCATGTAATTAGATTTTTCAGCTGTTTCCATTGCAAAAGCTGTTTAAAACTTAAGTGACACGAGTACCACCACATTCTTTCATGACAGCCATCTAGTCACAAGATAGTGTCTTTAAAAAGTGCTGATTCAAGTCCAACAGTTTCTCATAGCAGGGAAGAAAACTGTCACTTCTTAATATAGGTGGAATTCCAAATGAAGAGGTTGGGGTTTTTGTTTGCTGTTTGTATTGCAAAGTTCTTCTGCAATTTCATAATACACCAACCAAGGAAACAATTCTACAAACAAAAAAAGTTAAAGTACACACAGCTCCGGTACTCTTGACAATGGATGATAGGTAGAAAGAAAACACTTTGAAATGAATCCAGTGTCACATCTTTGAAAAATCCAACTGAAAAGATTAACTTTTTATTTTTTACTTTTTCAGTCTGCAGTGATTTACAAAGCTTCAAATGCCCAGAAATCTACTAAGCCATGCCATTTAAAGAATCTAAATAAGCTTGCACGGTTTTAAGCTTTCTGACTTTGAATATTAGCTTTGAAGTCTTGCCAAAACCTGACTGCAGCAGAGCTGCTTTAGAACTGAATTCCTGACACTGGAATTAGTGTTGGGTGTGTGGCATGTCTAATGATAATCTTGACCACGCTCGCTGTAGAGAGCCATCACACATGGTGCCTCTGAGCCAATAATTCTCTAAGATAAGATGTGGAGCATCCTGGCTTTTATCATCTTTTAGACTGGTGTTTTGGACACTGTCCATTCTGCAAAGCCAGTTTGCCTAATGGCATGTGAAGTTTTTCCACAGGACAGAAAGAATGCTTGAACGTTCTTTTAGTTAGCTGCTTTTGAAAAGTTTTAGCAGGAGCATAAGAAAAACATTGAAAGCTAAAGTGCCTCACAAATAAGCTTTGACCACAATTAATTGTATTCCCAAGCTTCTTACATTTGTAATTTTTTTATTGTATCAATGTTTTATTTATAGAAAAGTTCACTATTTCTATTAATACAAACATGGTTACTGTGTAAAACAAGAGAACTAGCATGTTACTTCATCTATGTAACAGCACACACCCACCATGTCATGGGTTCTTTTTTCGTTCTTTGTGCTGCAGTGAAAAGTTTATGCTTCTGTTACTGAAGGTTTTCGAAGTAACATGGTATCTCAGAGGTATAAAGAGAATCATACACAAGTAGACTGAGGCTTTTTCTAAAACACATTCACATATGTCACTGTCTTCATAACAAAAGACTCCTATCTTGTTCTCAGAAAGGTAAACAGGAGCATTTTCATTGAATCTAGCGGAGTAGAATAAAGCTCTAGGTTCCCAGAAAAGAAATATCTTTCATTCAAAAATTAGTCACTAGGAAAGAACAGGTAATCTATTTGAAATATTGAACTCTTAAAATTCATTCTTCTTCCTGGCTAGATTGTTTCATTTAATTTTTATGGCATGACTAGTCATCCTATTGTGAAGCAACACAATGTAACTAAGCACATCAGGCATTTTAGATAAGAGTTGCCTTGCAGGTACAGATGTTTGCAATGGTTTCAAATTCTGTCTGGATTGTAGGAGTAAAATACCCAAAAAAATACAAGTATGAAAAAGCGGTATGTGTATTCTCTACATTCTGGACCATATATATGAATTTTGCTGCTTCTTCAATGATATTCCAGTATTACCTTTACAAAAAATAGAGCGAAAACCGCAACAATATAAACATTAAACTTGTCATCAAACCTCAAGTTTCAAAGACCTCTAACAGCTATATTTCTAAGTTTCTATATTTCTATGAAAATTGTGTGTTGGACTTTATTTACTACTGGTTTATACCTTGTGAAACTACTACTGCCCTTACAAAGAATGAAAAATATGGCATATAAATTATATGAAATTTGAAAAAAACCCTCAAAACCAGTAATTATCCAGAACTCTATATTTTAACCACAAAAAGCCCTATGAAAAATAGCAAAACAAAATGTAAATTGCAGTTTAAGATGGGAAAGCTAAACATACATGCTGTTCAAAAACCAGGTTAATTCTGTTTCTTTCACACAAACAAAACAAACACTGGCTAAATTTTATTCTGACATTCTGAATTAAACCCAGAAGTGCTCTGTTACAACACCTTCAATATTTGATGTGTAAAAAATATCATGAGAATTCTTAAGATTCTCCTTGAACAATTAATTTAATCATCTTTTGAACGTGATTTTTTTTTTAATAGCTGTCATCTGTAATATTTTTTGTCTAAACTTTGCTAGTAGATGTTACATGATTTACTTAAATTGTTATTACTCACACTTTCATGGATTATGGTAGAGAATATTATGTCTAATTCAGAAAAAACAAAACAAAATTAAACACAAAAATGTAAGAAACTAAATATTTTTACATATTATAAACAATATCTCAAATTTCTCCTTCAGTTTGCTAGAGCAATTCCATTTGTGTCATGGGTTTCATCAATATTTTTGTGTAAGTGCATGTTTCCAAGGGTAAAATAGTTTGCAGTCTACTATAAAGAATTGCTTTCAATAATTTCCTAAAAAGAACATAAGAAACAGAAATATAATGGTTGTGAAATGCGTATATAGACTGTTTGTAAAATAGGCCAATATTTAAAGTTTTGAATTAAAATATAGTCAGCTATACCACTTCTAGTTTTAGTTCATTTCATAGTCTTCATGGTGTATTGCAAGCAAAATGTTTAAGTATCTTTATTAAGAACTATTCCGTTTTCAGTAGTCCGCTTAAGGAAGAAAGGAAGTTGAAATGTATTTACTAAGAAGATTTGGTTTTTTCTACAAATATAAATCTTACCCTTTATGTTTACATTGCAAGAGACATTCTAAGAATGGTTTCAGTATAGTTTTAATTTGGTTTGTATTCTTCCTTTACATGGTTTTTTATTTGCATAATATGTGACCTCAAATTTTCTTGACAAAGCAGATTTTTCCATCTGAACACATGCATATTTCATAAAAATATGTTACTTTTGAAATTTTTACTAAATATTATAGTATATGTTAAATTGTGAGTGTACATGTATATATATTTATGTGCATACATATATATATACCGACTGCCAAATGCAAGGGAAGTCTACTAAGAAAGTCAGTATCTCCGGAAAAGCTACTTATTAAGACTTGTTTGGTTTATTTTGTAGAATTCTGGATTGGAATATTTTCCTCTATACGTTATTTCAGCTTCTGCTTATACCATAACGTTTGTGTTCCTTCCATTCTAACTGTGTCGAGGACAGGAAGTCAGCATGTAGCTTTAAGGCTTAAAATATTTGGGCTTCCTGGGGTCCCAATTTTGTGTTTTATAAAAAAAAAATAAAAATCTGCAGACTCAAACAAAAAAAAACCCTGCTGCAATTTTGTCTTCTGAATTATTGTTTGCAGTGAAGAAAAACTATTTTCATAGCGAATAGTGTCCTGCTTTCTGTACTCTGCAGCAATATGAATAAAGCTCGATTATTTACCTAAGAACATCAGGCATTTTTGAAATGGAGTAAGTAAATGTACAGTATGTTTATGTGTAAATAAAGACTCCTGCCTGAGGCTGTTACACTTTGTTTCAGCAGTCTATAGTCTAGTATTCTTTAAAATGAAAATTACTGTATAAATGGTAAATATTTACTTGGTTAATTGTTAAGGCACTATGTCAGAAAGAATACAAGAATCTCCATGAAAGCATGGATCTCAAAAACACTCAAACCCAAAGTTAGCACTCGCAAAAAGTCCTCCAAAGTACTTTTATGATTTTGGGGCCTGATTATTTTGTTTTAATGGTAAGATAGCAGTAGGATTAAAATGGAGAAAAAGCTCCACATTTTCTGCCTTTTAAATTTCCAGCTAAATTGAATCTCTTGCTTCTTAAAACTTTCCACAAGCTTTGAAATGGCTGAAAATGAAACAGACATCAAGCACTAACCTTTATCTTCCCAGAGATGCAGGCATATGAAAAATTCAGTTTTATTTGGGACCCAGGAGCCAAGCCATACTAGAAATTACTCCCATACCTGTATTATTAGTAAAAGCCATGGCTGTGCAGGCAGACAAAAGATTTCTATCAAAGCCAACAAAAAGTAGCTAATCTGCTTTCAAGTTTTGAACTAAATCCCCCTGAGATGCTGTAGCTCTAGAAAGGGTTGTTGGTTTTTTGTTTGGGGTTTTTATTTTTTTAAAGGATGTTTAAAACTAGAGAAAAAAAAAGTATCATAGACTGCCAAGTGTGGAGCACTTTTCAGTTCTCTTTTAAAATGCTTGTTTAATTGATTTTTTCATTGCTGTTGCAAATGGAGATTTCTCTCTCGACAACAGCTGCCGTGTTTTTTGTAGAGTCTGGTAAGCATCAATGCTCCAAATGAGCCTGAGTCTCAGGAGGAGGAAGCAGGGAATGAGAAAGAGCATTGTGCCTCTTTTGTTACTATTCTGTTAACAGCCTTAACTTAATGTATGCCTGCCTCTCAGGCAAAAAAAGCTCAACAACTTGTCCTTGTTTGAAATGATAATACACCACTGGCTCAATTTTGTAAAAATTAGTCTGCTCAGCTGTGGAAACAGACATGTTTTTTCTGTTGTATGATATATACAATGAGTTATCACCATACGCCCAGTACTTGGATGATGAGATTTTAAATGTCAGGAAATAAATGAAAATATCAACAGTTTGGCAATAGGAAGATTTCTGTTTAATGTGAACCTGACTTTCTAAAAGTATTTTTGTGAGGTTTTTCCTAAAACCTAATCAGTGAAGATTAATTTTAAATTGAAAAATGACAGTAGTTTTGAGTTTGCTTGTGTGTGGCACATTTCATTGAGGCAGAAGCAGAAAATTGTGAATGTCTTGTTGTGGGTACAGTGAGAGGATACTTATGGCAAGATTAAATGTGTTTCACACTTTGAAAGATTAAAAAAAAATATTACTTTTTAGAGTATTTTCAATTTGTGAGATACAAATTTTTAAGGAGATATTTTACAAAATTTTCTCATTGAAAAATTGTCCTGTTTTCTCTGGTTTGTTTGCTTTGTGCCCTCCACATTCACACATATATGCACTCTTACTTATTCACTTTTGAAATAAACAAATGAAATGCTATGTTCCCTCCTTTCACAATTAAATTGATCTAATCCCAGTGTTTCAGCTGAAATCCAAGTGCTTCTCATTTGCAGCACCATCTCCTGATGCCCTAACTTAAGGCCTCAAGTGAAAAGCAATTTGTTTATTCATTTCAATAAAAGTACACATTTAGGTAATACCTCTATTTTCTGTGTGAAATCTAAAAAATGTTAGAGTAATCATGAGAATAATCATTATTAGGAAAAGGAATAAAAAAAAGGTAATAAGAGCATTTATGAATGAGGTTTTAGCAAGTTTTTAGAGAAAATAGAGGGCACAAGCGTTTTAGGTGAGCTACAGCCATGAAGTGGGGTGAATGGCAATATGAGGCCTTGCAAATAGAAAGGAATTCCCCTTACAGGAAGATCTTTGCTTCTGCTTCTGTTTCCATTATAGTGAGCAGGAAAACCTGAAAATATCTGCCACCTCTGTTGGAAACAAGAAGAGGCCTATGAACACATTTCTATTCCTAAGAATGAAAAACTTTATATTGTCAAGACTTCCATTCACCTAGCAAATTATTTATTTGCCTGTGCTTTTTGTGGGAATGACAGTACAGCAATCCAGACACTCTGTTTGTGAACATGTACATATATATCTATGAATAAATAGATTCAAATACATACATACCAGGCAGAAGTGCAAGTCAGCAGAGTAGAAACTGATTGCAATCCAGACGTTCCCATGTTAATTGCTTATTCTAAGTTTGAAGCAAATCTATTGTAACATTCATTTCAGCCATCTGCAGTCTTACTCCAGTAATATAGAGCAGTGAAGGGCAGTGTTGATAGATTCTTAGTGTGTTTTGAAAAAAATTAATGTTTAGCAATGAACTCTATATGAAAGGTTTCCTTTCAAACAATATCTTAAGTTCATTGATTCAGCATAAAACATGATCTTGTATCATAAAGGTTGCAGCTAACGGTGTACTTGGCTGCCAGGTCACTGCTTTAATATAAGCTGAATTAGATCCTATATTTTCACCATTACAAAAATTTAAGACTAACCACCACTGAAGCAAGTTGCTTATACACTGACAAGTACTAGATTCCTAAAGGGGTCTTTCACATCAGCCACCCAACTGATAAGGAATTACTTTATCTGTCAAATATGTTAAAAAGTATGTTGTGGCTAAAGTTCAACAAGGAATAAGTGTTTGGCTTCAAGATAATGGGGGACGCCTCTCTCTATCTGGAGTAAAGAGGCCTGAGCCTTCTCCTTGAGGTAGGCTCTACAGGCAGTTCAAACGGAGGAGGGGATCTTCTCAAACAAAGCTTTCTGGTTCAAGAACTTTATTCTACAAAGGACTGAAGTCCAAATCCCTCTGCTGACAGGCTAGAGTTGAATCACAGTGTGAATTTCATCTTGCCTAATTAGATATTTGAAAGTAAGACATTAAAATCTGAGCTAATGTATCTAGCTTCCCTTTGTAGCTAGTGGTAGGAGGATGGGGGCTTCTGCTGATAATCCCAGACAGCTATTCTAGGAGGTATCTCTGGATGTGTCTATTTCTCTGTGAATTCTAAAGTCAGCCTAAGGTAAGTACTTCAGTCATAAATGAAGCTTTTAGCTGCCCAAGTTGGGACAGATGAATCCATCTTTAAGTCTCTAACATTAATGATAAAGTAACCCAATAGAGTACATCTTGGTTAAACTTTGTTTCACTTTGCATTAAAAAAAAAAAACAAACCAAACAAACAAACACAACAAAAAGACATAAATCCTTTGGTAAAAAAAAAAATGGTAAAGGAAAGATTTCCTTACCAGCTGATTAAGTCATAGATAACTGGTATGTCAGCCCAGTACGTGTTCTAATGAATATGTATATCGGGAAGAATAGCACAAGCAGGAGACAGTCACAAAGGCTCACTTCACAATGTATAATAGCCCAGCATGCTTAAGTCTGTGGGTGCCTACAAATCAAATCCAGTAAAGAAAGGATGATCTAACTACTAAACTTAGTCATAAAAGTTATATTTTCTCCTCATTATGCATAAATAGACTAGGTCTTAAAGTTGTGAGTAGTAACAAAATCATTGATTTTTTCCAGCTCTGGTGATAAGATTTGAGTCAAACATCAGATGCCCCTGCACTGTCAAGAATCTAAAGCTTCTGACAGCGTTCAGGGCATAAATTAATGTTTATCCTTAAGAAATGTGTGCTGCAACAGATTTAAGAGCTACAGAGATTATATTGTGCTTTTGAAAATTTAGCATTGAAAGGGGAGGATGTGATAAAACAAATGGACACCAAGTGCTCCAAGGACCACCTTGACTTGTGGCATTTCAGCAAAAGACTCTACTGAGCAGGGACTGCAACCACAGATTTAGCCCAATAAGAAAGACACGAAAAATTTTGGTTTTCCTTTAGTCTTCTGTTTTCAATATGCATAAATCTCCCAAAGGGTGAAAATGCCATGTCAGTTCTTAACACAAACCTAAATAATGACTTCTTACACTCAATGATCAAATATTTTGTTCTTCTCCAGCTTTTACACTCAGTCAATGCTGTGAGGTCTAAGGATCATGTCACCTAACTGAGGTCCCCAAGCATCAAGGGCTTAGTCACAGCTTTTCAAGCAGTCGTGCACTCTGTAGTCAATGAAGAGAGAGAGGGTCCTGCAGAGAGTGATTTATCTAGCTATCAAACTACTTCATCTCCAGATAGGTGTCTAAGTGAGCTGGATAAATCTTCCTCTGGAAAAGCTTATCTTTTCCCACTAAACCGCAGAGGCAGCATAGATGATGAGCTGAGCTTACATGCCTAGGCCTTCCAGTGGCTTAAGTGTAGATAAGATGAAACCCACTCAGCCTGTCCAGCAAAGACAGGTCTTCACACTGACTCCATTTTTTTATTGTTTTTTTTTGAGGATGCTTTTTATTGGTAGGAGGAAGACGGGGAATAGGATTACAGCAGTTGTGTTTGGGTTTTCTTCTAGAAAATGTAAGTAAATAACTGTTTTGCTAACTTTTTGTCCCTACATTTGATGTTTTATTCACAAGAGTAACCTTTATTTATTGGAGGTACATAAATACTCAAATGCATCTTCATATGTTAGATATGTTAACTTTCTCATCTTTCACCACTTATTTCCTCCCCTTCACAGAGGCTGCATCTAGTATACAGAGTGACTGCTTCTACATTTCTATAAAGTCAAAAAGTAGATAACTCTTTGAGACAATTACCTTCCTAGAGAAACCAAAAAAATTCCAAGAGGCAGATATTATGCTAACAAATTTATAATAAAAAAGGACTAATGTCAAAGCACAGACTCTGACTGTATATGTCCACAAGAATGAGATCTGGAAAAAAAGACTTATGAATCTATGGCTAAAGGGCTTTTTCACTTCCTGCCTCAGAAAACATAAATTATACATTTTGTAACCATCTGTAATGTCAATATCAGCAGTTGCTCCCAATTTGCTGTATAGTGCTATTGCACATATTATTTGCTTTGGAAATTACTTGCAGTTTCTAGAACTACATTTTGACTGATTATTTTTAAATAAGCACTCCAAAACTTTGCAAAGCTATAGTTAGCTGGAATGACTCTATACTAACAGCATATTTGTAATGATTTCCTTTTTGCCATCTTCCACCAATGTTTGTTTATATATTAAGTATATGAGTGGTGTCTGAGCATGTGTATGTGTGCAAATTTACATGCTAGAATATGCTGACACAGTTCACTTTGCAGATATTTGTGGAAACTGGTTGCTAATCTCTTCTATTAGTAGGACATCACATCATTTAGATAGCTTATCCTCTTTAGATACTTTCCTAACTATGAAAAGAGAACACTGAAAAGAATAATAATACTGAGGCAGATGTAAAGAAAGCAGATGTAAAACCTGTTTAGAAGATAATATTTCATGGAAAATTGAGGAGGAAGGAAGAAATACTAACACTGCAAAAAAATAGTTCCAGTGATTTCAATTGTAAACTTCCTCAAAGTTCAAAGGGACAGAATTTTTAAATTTTTTTTTCAGGTATCAAACATGTTCTCACTCAGGGCTTCATGAGGATGGACCACGCTAGCACAGAGGTTAAAATGTGTTCTGCCTGTATCCTGGCTGTCACGAGCAAGGAAGACAAGAGTGTATTATGCAAAAATTCTAAGACATTTTTTACTGAAATGGAACATTATTCATAATGTGTGATGGATAACGAAAGATAATCTTAACTTTGAAATTTACACATTTTATTCCAATCTTGATCACTGTAGCATTAGGCTCTTGTTGTCTGACATAAAAATAACTGATGGACTGGATAAATATTCAGTTGTTTTCATGGAACTGATCAAGAATGTTCATCAGAAACATATTCCTGTACGGTGTCAGACTTATAGCTTTGTGGCTCCATGGATTGCATCTGCTCCAGGCTATTAAATATCAGACTTTCACGTTCTTTCATTTTGCAGTCAGCAAGGAGTGTTTTGCAAAAGATGTAATAGATGAGAGAGCCTCAAAAGGTCTGTTTCACTAAACTTTTAGAAAGTTCACAATTTAAATCACTGGAACATACATATATTGTAATAATTTCTTTCTTTCCTCCTTACTTTCCTAAGGTAACTTCTGGAAAATCAATAGTTTATTTTCTTATACAGTGTTCTCCTCCTGCCTCCTTTCTCTCTCTTTTGTTTCCACTTTTTCCTTTCTTTATTTCACCTATTTACTGTCAGATTTACTGTCAGATTTCTTTTTTATTTTTCCCTTTTTGTCACATTCCAAGCTTAAGTTTTACATTTTATCTGTGGGTATGCATGGGACTTGGGCATAGATATAAAATAACTAACTTGTAAGTTATTTATCAGCTAATACAGTCTTTCATAAATGATCCCTCTTGACTTCATAGAAATTAAGTACTTGTTGAACCAATACTTGAAAGGCTGTGAGGGTGTTATTTGAGCATTTGCCTTTTCTTTTTTCCTTTGGAAGCAGGCAGGCATTTAAAATCAGAAAGAAATATTAAGTTAGCAATTTTGTAGGTAATTCATATGGTCAAAATTATTAATTTTTGTCTTGATAGGACATCCTAAAGGTGTCAAAAACCAACACAGCCATAAAAATTATTTTCTACAGGTGTTAAATATGTAAAGAAAAACTAAAATAGCAGAAACATTGGCATTCAAATGTTACCAGAGGAAAATAAAAGTAAGGTCAAATGAAATAGAAAGCTCTGTTTTATAGCAATGAATATTAGCATGCTGTGCCTTACCATGCATATACATCTGAAAAGTGTAAGTATGTGGGACTGGGCTGAGGAGGCTCAGTAGCTGCCATTGCTCTCATCTGTTACAGCCTCTCGATGACCTTCAACGAGTCCTTCATGCTCCCTATCAGTAAAACAGAGTCAATGATATTTAGAGAAGAAATCTGCAGCTACAGCACTTCAGCTGCTGATCTCACCCTAGGAAGGCTTCCAAGCTGCTAGTGATTATAACTGTGGGAACACATTTCTGGTAATGACACCACTATGGTGAAAAGTCAAGCACACCTGTCTTGAAAGTTCCTGTGCATGTCCCTTTTTTTTGCAAGAAGTGTTAACAGCAGATTCCTAGCTATGTTCTTGTCTCTGTTTATTGCTTTCCAAAATCCACTTGTGGCTGGATATAGATTTTTTTTTTCCTGTCCAAAACTCCTGTGAGGGGCAGAGTGTGATACGGAGCTGTCATCAAGTTCCTTTTGCAAGAGTGTGGCATCTGGACAGGGTCTTGCCAGTTCTCCTCTGTGTATTTGTGTGTCTGTGTGCACACACACATGTGTGCATGCAGATATGCAGTCCTTTACAGCTTGCACGGTCACTTCCTTTTGTATAAAGCAAAAGAAAAGTGGGGGAAAATTGCAGTGGTAATATTCTTTTTATGGGTGGAAACAGCCTTTTGTAAGGCAATGCAAAGGCAATGTCATGCTAGATACTAGGAAATGTTTCATGGAGCCAGCTACTGTCTAAGGTATGAATATGAACAGCGTACTTCTTGTAAGTGTTGTGGGTTTGCTTTCAGTACACTGTGGTTTTGAGCCTTTGCATTGCTACAGACCTACTGACCACAAAACACTGCTTCCATTTTGCATTCTGTCTGGAAGCAGTAAGACTTATTCCAGGTTATCTGCAAGAGACTTCAACTGGGTTTTTTTTAATCGTAGGTTTTATGAAAGTTAATCTAAAGCAAAAATTAAAGATGCATGTGTATCTGGATGATCTCAATTACTTCATTTACTAAAATGTAAAAATATTCTAAGAAAACTAAAAGCTTCATGAAGGACGGGAATGGAAAGTGTTAGCCCTTTGAATGTCTAATTTAGTAGCTGCTGCTCCAAGGTCTTTCACATCACACTTTGAAGTACTGTTTCATATAAATTCTGAAAGAAACAAGGAAAGGGTAAAATAAATGAGATACATATACAGTTTTGAAAATTAATCATGAAGAAAAATGCCAGTATTCTTGATGACTGAGCTAATTAGCAGAGGATGAAATGGAAGATGACAAGATGGAAGTGTTACAGTACATTGCTTAACTAAGCAAACCTCTTTTTCAATAGAATAATAAACATTAGCATGCTTTAAAAAAATGTTTCTAAAGTATAAGGATGTTCTCAGTAATTAATATTATAGATGCCATTTTATTCAGTCCTCAAATACTCTTCAGAAAGTAAGATTTCCAGGCAACTGAAGGCATTAAGTACTCTGATACAGCACAAGAGCATGTTAATTTGTTAGAAAAATATATAAATAGGAGTGCTGTAACACTGAGCTTCCACACAGGTTCCACTGCTGTTAGAAAATGGTTTCATTGAACTGAACTCAAACTGGTAACTTCTAGCAGAGAGTGATTCAAAATTAAATGTATTAATCTGTAATTCAAATTCTGTGTAATTGATCTTTTTGCCAGAAGTACTTGTTCAGACTTTTCATTCTACATCTTGAAAGTTATTCTGGAAAAAACTCCATTTTTATCCTCCTCTTTTTTTAAATTCTTTCTGAATCCTTTCCTGAATTTCTTTCTGTATCCTCCTCTTTTCTGAAAACTTTTCTGGTTTCCATTCAGCCACCAGTGATGTCCCTAAAATCCATTCTTTGTTGCCTATCTCTGTAAATCCCTGTGCGCACAAGGTGCTGAAGCTGGATTCTGCCAGGAGTTAATTAGTCGCTTGAAGCTCTTGTTTCTTGTTAAAATTTCTGAGATTTTCAAACTCCTACAGCAGAAAAGCTTTCTTATTGCAAAAGCACAATCCTTGAGTTTCAGAGCATGCCCAGAATAAAAAACAAGCAAACAAAACCTGACAGAGTATATATCAGGATCGACCTGGGCATATACATTGTGTGAGTGGTTACCAGACAATGCCACACATTTCTCTATCTCCTTCACTAAGTAAAACTTATTTATATATGATGGAGTAGCTCCAAAAGAGCTCCAAGTGAAGCAGATTTTACCAGACCAAAGTGAGGAAATTAAATATAAAATGCCCAGGATCAAAAAATTTCTCCTTTAGTTTACTCAAGAGAGCCTGGATAAAGGGTTGCTCTTGAAAGATGAAGGATGTAAAAAATTAATTTATATCACTTCTCTGCATTCAGCATAGTGGATTTAAGTTTCCTACAGCACTGGTAAGTAACCTGCCAAGCTACTAACTTCGTTCTCTCTTCAGATTTTTATTTTGTGCTTTTGTCTTTTCTCAAAGGAAAGGGAGTAAAAGGCATGTCTTGCCTTAACAGGGAACTTTGAACAGGAGTTCGAAGATTAATGTTCATAGTTCAAGGACCCAACAGAAAGAAGTTGCATACAATTTCAGAGATATGTTCTCATCTCTGGTTACTTTTTGCTTGGTAACTCCCCGCCTTTCTTCTGCATATCAATCATAATTAGCTCAAATAATGCCTTGCTCAGTTTCTAAAAATTCCTTCTTCAGACATCTACATCTGATCAACTAATCTACAGTTAACTGACAGTTAGGCATGAATTATTGCAGTTATTAAATATGTTTGATGATCTGACTCCTAATTCATGAGCAGAAAAAAACCCAAACACTTCACAACATCTCTCACCTAAACCCGAGATAAAAGAGGAGAAAGACACCCTAGGGACTTGGCTAAAAAGAATTCACTGTGCAATGCAAACACCTCTGAATGTTGCGCTGAAGGAAATTCATCCTCACACCAAACCCTGCAGCTGGGCTAACAAACTTGGAGGTATCAGGAATTTTCTTGGCCCTGTTTTTAACAGCACTGTAGTTAAAAGGATTTTAAAAGTCTAGGAAAATCTTCAGTAAATTCAATAGACGTCATTCTTCGTCCTTAGCAAATATGTCATGGCAGGGCAGGATAACATACTTCTTTGGTTCCATTCAGAAGGAAGGAGTTCACGCTAGAAGGACTTATGATACAGTTTGACAGTTAAGTATATCACTGTTTAAATAGCCTATTTTTTCGTTGCTTTAAAAGATTCAAAGGGGTGAATACTCAGTCCCTACAATAATAATACTGTAGTTGTGAGACTCTTTACAAGGCAGGTGGAGTCGTGGTTTCAAGTTCAGCATTCAGTGGAAACAATATTAAACCAATTCTGCTTTTGAAAATGGAACTTATTTAGTACATGGCAAACCAAGATAAATATTTCATATTTCTTCAGTGCAGTGTGCAAGAGAGATTAAGTAGGAGATGTAAGGACATGTACTACATGATAATGAAATTAACTTTTCCCCCTAATGTCTGGATCTCAGAGAAATATACCAGCTGCTGAGGCTGACAGAATTTATAAATTCCATAAACCTTGAAATACAGATTATTTTTTTTTTTTTGAATAATCAAGAATATGACAGTTTGTTTACAAATATGTCACTATCTGTTTACTTTACCATGTGTCAATTGGATTAGTTCCTCACTCAGGAAGAAGAAGCTGAATCATCCATCACATATTCCCTGCTGCCTGGTCCACCTCTGCAGCCTAAAAAGGACCTCTCTTGCTACCAAGGAAAGCAGAGGGTCAAACCCCAAATACCATGTCCTTGACTTGTTTACAGAAAAAACAGGTTAGTAATAAATTAAAGGGGCTTTTATGGAGACAGCCATTAGTTGTCTGCATGAAGTTACCCATTTTCTGCACAATTGTTTGCGTAGGTGTCAGAGGGATTTCAATAGTTCACCAGTTACTGGAAAATTCATGGAGTCCAAAGTTTGACTGAATGATGGCTGGATATTCTTTAAGTCTGCTTTTCCCTCTGCAAACAGCTGATGCCTGAATTAAGCTAAGATCAAATGAAAAATGTATTCAGCATCTCAGAGCTACCCAGAAGCAAAATAACAGCATCAGGAGCTAAGCTTTCTCATGCTTCCTTTGTATATGTCAAGTTATATTAATCTGTGCAATGTATCATCGTTCCCAATGTACTTAATATTATAATGAAAGAGGACTGTTAATATGGAAAGTCACACGACTATTTCTTTAATATGTAAACTAAATTGCATGCAATCACACCTCTGACCTGAACTTTTGAACCTGGAAGCTATAAAATTTGCTTTTTATACAGTCCTGAGATTTTTGATAGGGCCTACTACTGTTTTTTTCCTGACAAAAGAAAAATATACCTGTTCATACTCTAAAACAATCACACTAAAACTGTGATAACTGAATCACTGAAGGTATATATGGCTCCTTTCTAAAATGTTTAGTCTTATTTCTTTTAGTCTGAATATACAGTACAGAAGTGGCAAAAAAATCATAAGAAATATTCTTTAATATCCTAGAAGGGATAAACCTTACTCAGAAAAAAACCCCAGCATTCTTTCTCTCTTATTCTCTAACTCTGTCTAAGATACAAATGCTTTTATTTCTCTAGCTGTGACTTCTGCTTTGTCTCTTTTGTGTTGCTGTCTCTATTTTATTTGGTGGAGGGTGTGTTTTCTGGATTTCTGTGTTTTCTGGCAGTGTTACCAGCTCCGAGGGGCTAATTCTTCTTTCTTAGAAGTCAGTTAGTATTAAAGATTTCTGTGACATCAGAATGAGTTTTTGGTTTTTTGTTGTAGTTTTGGGTTTAGGTTTTGTTTGCTGGGTTGTTTATTTGTTTGTTGATATTATTGTTGATATTATCTACATTCTAAATAAACTACTCAGATTATATTCAGGGAAGAGTAGTTTCAGTCTATAACCTAGATATTTCATCTGACCCATGTGGCTCAGCCAGGTTGAGGTCAACTTCCTCTTAGTTGTTTTGTGAGAGGAGAGGAGAGAGAGAGAAGGAAAGAGGGGAGGGGAGGGGAAAAATTAAAAAGATTTCAGGAGGACCCATAAATCATTGCCATCAGATCACTCAGAAGAAAAGGCAAAAAGGCATCCTGCATATAAATCTCCCTCACTTACAGAGCAGCTGATGACTTCAGTTTTCAGTCTAGGCCCTTGACATACTATCTCCTTCCTAGAAATTTAGTAGAGCCTGAAACATCAGACATGAGTAAAGATGAGCCTCTTTTTTACAGCTATGACAAGATTTGGCTCTTCTGGGTATGAAGTTCTCCCCCTGTGGAACAAGGGAGATATACAGACCAAAAGAAATACGGGGTACTATATTTAAGGCTAAACTGCAATACGTACCTTACCAAAACTAGCCAAGATATGTTGTATTTATGATGAGTTTAAGAACTTGCAAATGTATATTCAAAGAAGAGGACTCTCATTGGCTGTCTTAATATTTCCAGTATATGTTCCATCTCATATTGAGCCTAATGGTTTGCCACATAATTGCATCATTAGTAAACCAGTGTTCACATTCAGTTTCTACTTTCTATTGGCTTAGAGAAAGGATTTCAAATTTGCATTTAAATGAAATTGAGCAAAGAGTGATAAAGGCTTCAATTAAAAGGCCACCTGTTTTTGTTAATTCATTTTTAATAGGAACAGTAAATATTTTCAGTTGATGTACTTTCTGCCACATGATTGGTATATTTTTCTTTTCTTTATCTCTGGTGTCAGACACCCCTCATTAGAAGAGTCTATCATTTTCTCTGACTAAGGAATTTGTCTCAAGCT
The DNA here is from genome assembly GCA_030323915.1 of Brotogeris chrysoptera. Lineage (NCBI taxonomy): Eukaryota > Metazoa > Chordata > Aves > Psittaciformes > Psittacidae > Brotogeris > Brotogeris chrysoptera. The sequence goes on from JARCZZ010040110.1 coordinate 65,789, forward strand.
TTATGAATCTGTAGGTAGAAGATGAAAAAGGAAAGTAAACCAAATAGCTATTTAGAAAATGTAAGCATAATAAACTACCATGTGAGCAAAATAATTTTGGGGGGAGGCAGAAGTAGATATGTTGTTTCGTTAAACAAAAGCAATTCTTTTTTTCATTTAAACTCTACTTTGAGCATGCTGACCTCACTTAGGTATGCTGTATGAGACAATAGTAATCTTCCATGTCACAATTATGTAATGAAATTAAAATTTGAGGATTACAAATATATAAACACAAATCAGGACAAGCACTTTTCGTGGAGAAAACTCAACTGGTGTTCATAGAGTACTAGCTTCAACTGGCACCTGGAAATATTTTGTCTTCCTATAAAATTTCTTCCTTTGCTGATAAATTATTTGCTTTTGTTTTGCTTTATAGGCTTACGGCTCTAGTTCACCCAGTTGCTATTAGTAACACAGTAGCTCATCTTGTTTTTCTAATACTTTTGAGATAATTTGTAGCCATAATTGCTTCTCTGTTTTCCATTTACTGGAACCATAACTACTAATTTGCTAACAACCACTGCAATTCTGTTACAACCAAAGTTAAAATCCAAGTACTTTTCTCAAGAACAATTTGTGCTGTACACCCTTCTCTTCGAGGGTGCAATATAAGCATTTAAATAAAGAACTGAAGCATTTAATTAGTATGTTCTTTCTTCCTGCTAGCAGGATATCACACTAGTGAGTAAACGGATTAAGTTTCTTGCAACACAAGCCAGGAGACATTGTGACAGTTGTGTTTTTCATTCTCAGATGTCTAGTTAAGGGAAACACAGGGGTCCAATCCCATCTTTAAAAACTTAATCTTTGACTTAAATTATTATTGCTTTTTAGTGCTCTGTGGTTTTCCACAATAAACATAGCAAGGAATTTTTTCATTTCTGGTTGAATGAGGAAGGGAATTAAAGGAAATGTAAACAGAAATGTAAACAGAAGATAGTCACAGGAAAATGCAAGTTAGGGGATTTACCCCTGTTTGTTACAAGTTAAACATTTGTAAAAGAAAATAAATAATTCAGAACTCTCTCTTCTCACCTCTTCTTCATTTTTTTTTTTTTTTGATTGACATAACCATATAACGTGTTTGGTTTTGTACTTGATGGAAGAAGAAATGTATTAGGAGTTTTAAATAGTAGATTTTTATTTGGCTCAGATTCTGCTTCTTAATAAGTAGCCGCTGGAGTTGTTTAATGCTTACAAAGCTGACGTAAAAATATCTCTTGAAGTTCAGCATGAGTACATATAGCAAAAGGTTTGGACTTAATGCTATACTGTTAAATAAATATAGTAATACTTTTCTTCAAAGTTAGAAGGTATATTGGGTTGTGTGGCAAGATTTTGGTAGCTGTGGCCCATGAGGATGACTTCTGTGAGAAGCTGCTGGAAGCTTTTAGTATGTCAGATTGAGTCAGTGCTTCAAGACAGGCCCACCTCTGACCAAGGCCGAACTCATCAGCAATGGTGGTAGCACCCCTGGGATAAGAATGGGAAACAAAGCTGCTGCAGAACAGCAGCCAGAAGAGAGATGTGAGACTATGTGAGACAAACTACTCTGCAGACACTAAGGCCAGTGAGGAAGGTTGGGGAGGAGGTGCTCCAGGCACTGGAACAGACCATGGCGAGGCAGGCTGTCCCCCTGCAGCCCATGGAGGTCCATGGTGGAGCAGATATCCACCTGCAGCCCAAGGAGAAACCCACATTGAAGCAGGAGGATGCCCAAAGGAGCTGTGACCCCATGGGAAACTCATGCTGAAGGAGGCTCCTGGCAGGACCTATATGTGGTCCCATGGAAAAAAGAGCCCACACTGGAGCAAGTTTGCTGGCAGGACTTATGACCCCACAGGGGACAAATGCTCGAGCAGTCTGTTCCTGAAGGACTGCACCCTGTGGAAGGGACTCACACCAGAAGACTTTATGAAGAACTGCAGCACATGTGAAGGACTCACATTGAGGCAGTTCATGGGGGACTGTTTCTCATCAGAGGGACCTCACTCTGGAGCAGGGAAAGAGTGTGAGGAGTCCTCCCATGAGGACGAAGATGTGGAAGAAACAACATGTGATGGATTGACAACAACCCTCATTCCTTGTCCCCCTGTTCTGTTGCAGGGGAGGAGATAGAAAATATTGGGAGTATAGTTAAGTCCAGGAATAAGGAAGGAATGCAGGAAAGGTGTTTTTAAGATTTAGTTTCATTTCTTGCTTATCCTACTTTGACTGGTAATAAATTAACCTAATATCCCAAAGTTGAGTCTGTTTTGGCCGTGACGGTAACTGGTGAATGATCTCTCCCTGTCCTTATCTCAACCCAGGGGCTTCCATTATGTTTTCTCTCCCCTGTCCAGCTGAGGGGGTGGAGTGGTAACACAGCTTTCACCAGGCACCTGGAATCCAGCCAACATCGACCAAACACTGAAGGCTAAAAAACTAGAACAAAGCATATAAATAACTGATTCCAGTTCAGCTTAAAGGGTCAAAAGATTCTAAGCAGTTACTATACAGAGAATGCTCTCCAAACAACTCAAAGGACTCAGCATTCTTTCTCTCACTACCCTGGTAAAGCTGCCTACAAGTAATTATTGCTGTTGCTGTTGCAGATTAAACTGAAATGAGGAAAAGAGGCTGCATGATAATCAAGGTAAAGTACTGGGAAACAGCAGCTTCTCACTCAATGCCTACTTGCAGCCCTACATTCTGCGCATCTAAGATGTTGTCCAGATCACTGTAAAGGCCACAGCATGCTCTGACTTACTGGCTAAAATGGCAACTGCTGAAAGATACACACTAATCTAATTCCTACCAATTTCAGACAGTTAAATACCTAGGTATATTTTCCAAATTTGGAAATGTACATTGCCTTTATAGACATATTAAAGGGTCTAAACTTGTTTGTGTCCAGTGAAGAACTAGATTCAATAATGGGTTAGGTTTTCTACAGCCTTTACTGCTTATTACTCCCCCCTATGAAAGCATAGTTAGGAATGTCACCAAGTGAAAAACTTCTTTTGGAAACCTGAACACAACAAAGTTACATTAAATTAAAAAAAAACAAAACAAAAAAACACAAACCAAAACAAAAAATTTGCAGAATTATTTATTTTAGAAATTTCTTAGAGAAAGAAGCATCTTTTGGCATTTTGAATTTTCAGTAAACACATACAAGTTTTGCTGAAAACTTCTTTTCCCTAAACAGTGCTTTAGGAGCCTGTTTTGAGGCACAACTCTATTGTCTCCAATGATAGACACCTAATTTTTACTAATGGAGAAGAAGCAGTATTTTTCAAATCCTTTTTTTTTTTTTTTTAATTGGAGGAAGAAATTAATGACTATCGGATTAAGTTTTTGTAATATATGGAACATTGCATAATACTCTTAGTGAGGATACCGAACCATTTCTCAGTGAAAAAATAATTGGTGCTGAACAGATTTTACATACTTCTAATTGTGATATTTATTTGCCAGTGAAGGAAAATATTTAAACATCTCATTTTGTGAGCATAAATCTAAAGGATAATCTATAGTTGATAGTTTAAAACCCTGCAGAAACTTCTTTTTCAAACAAAAGTGTTATTTGATTTTTTTTGTTCATTTATTATTTGTTTGTTTGTTTGTTTTGCTGGCTGATTACTAAGCAGTCTTGCTGGTGGATAACTGAGGTATGGGCTGAGAACACTCTGAGCACTGATTTCTTCTAATATTGCAGTGATGGTCTGTATGTTCCATCAGCATAATGCAGTTGCATAATGCATAATCACGGTAGGTTGATAGCATCTAAAGAGCAGTTAACAGGAAGCAGCAATATGTCAGATAAATCTGACATTAAGTGGCTCCACCAGCTTCTGCATACACACTCCTATGGACAGGATGAGGGTAAACGTAGAAGGCATGTCATTGTCATTGAGTTGAGTTATACTATACATTTCATCCTTTCTGTTCTGCTCTTAATCAGGAAACAAGCCATAAACCAGGTTTTCATTTAAACCACCAGGTGGCTTCCATCTGAGGAACACCACAAGCCAGAATTACAAATTCAGTCTATCATTTTTCTGTATCTAAGGTCTTTCTGAATTCTCTGTCATGAGGGAGGTTTGAAACTTCTGAGGGACTGTTTCAATATATGCTTATGAGTAGTGGAGAACAGGGGATAGGACAGGAATTTTAATACCCTATAAAGCAGAGGTTAATGATATCATCTTCTACAACCTATACTCCCCTGGAAACATTACTTTGTCCTGCCACACTGTTCCAAGTTCAGCTCAGTCCATTGCATAAACATCACTAAAACTTTTCAAATTGGTCCAAAACCTGGGTGAGGCCATACCCATCTTTGTCTATGCAGTGGACCTCAGAAGAGTTTAGTTCAGCCTTGTTCTGAATTAATCAGAAAACTTTGCAAAGAAAACTTTTGCTCAGCTTTAATTAGAATTAACCAGATGTCATCCTCTATTCTGGTTAATTCCTCTTGTACCATGTGAAAACTAAATGTAGAACCATTTTAATGATTTCTGAGCTCTTTTGTTTTTGTTTTGTTTTTTTTTTTGGTTTTTTACTTTTTTTTGTTTGTTTGTTTTTTTGAAGACAATCAATAGCACACATATTTAATATATTTTTCATCTAACATTTAATGTTAGAGAAATCCATCAATTATTTTGATAAAAAGGGTGGTAAAAGCAGCTTTCACTACATCAAAAAAAAAAAAAAAAGCTTTCTCTACATAAGGTTCAATTTAAAATTACTAGATACAGGTCCACATTTATATCAGTTTAGGACCTTACTCAAATCAGAACTAAGCCCAGAATGGAGAGCTAGAGGGAAATTATATGATCATGGATATACTACCTGCTTTGGAGTACCTGCTGTGTTGGATATTGGGAAGGCAAAAAGCCCTTTTAATCTCCCTAGTAAATCTCCAATTTACTGCAGTTGTTGTGGTTGTCATTAATTTTAACATTTTACTTGGGGTTGTCTAAAGCTTTAGAATGAATTTGTGTGGGAGGAAACATTCAAGAAACAAGAGAATTCCTGAAAAAATGAAACAACTATGTGTATTTATTTTCTTCAGAGCCATCAGTATCTGTCTAAAATCTGGCTATAATGAGTGGAATAAATTAAAATTGGCACATTTCACTGATTATTCAAAGGATTACTTATTTTTATCTGATGAACTTGGCAGTGCAGAGATTTCCACCATACTCAAAAGCCTTCAAAATGACAATTTCCTAGTGTACCAAAGAAACTCCATATAGAAAAGAGAATACTTTCAAATCTGTAGGATGCTTATCACTATGGAGATGTGCCTCAATATTCCAGCATGTTGAACACTGATAAAGTGAAACATTTCTCCCAGTTCTGAACTTGCATATGTGGATGAGGATAAAATAATTGAAAATTTTTGTTACACAGCTTTTAAAGCCAAATAAGAAATTGTCAGTAGTGTATTGCATCATGCAATATATGAGGCAAGCAGTTAACTTCAAGCAAATATTAATTTTCATTTCCCATGCATTCTGTAGTCAGAGGGATGTCCTCTAAAATTAATCTTAAGAGTACTGGTTGCAAATGATGATACATTGTCAAAATTCAAACCATTTGATTGCAGTACAATTTTTCTTTCTTCAGATACTCCTAATTCAGTTTCATTGATGTCCTGGTGATAATCAGGTAAACAGTGGATTATTCTCCTTTCAGGTGTGCATCGCAGACCAATATTCACAAGCTTTTTTTGTATTTCTGCTAAATTCAGGGGGAAAATATATGTTTTTCAGCTAAGAATTAGCTGTTTTTTCAAACTAGAAAAAGCTGACATATTGTTTTCAATACACAAAGCTTTTGCTTTATCAAGATTCGTCCTGTAGATTAATCTTGAAAAATGACAACATTTGACTTTTTCATCATGAAGTAAACTATATGAAGGGTTATAGACCAATTATGTTTCTTCTGCATATTTTTTATTTATCATTATTAATAACTCATAAAATTTAAAGTATTTGATTTCCTAGAAGGTACAGTAGAATTATTTTTAATATGGCACTGATCAAGCCATCTGCTGCCCTTATTACCTATATTACTTGGAACACAGCATTCACCAACATTTGTGATAAAACATGCAAGGAGAAGACATGAAAATAATTTCTAGTTACTAGTGGTTTGTTTTTATGTATGTTTTTCTAAGGGTTTGTTTTAGTATACTTTATTTTGTTTGTTTTTTTTTTTTCTTGCAATGTACTTCAATATATGCATAAAATAATCTGAGATACCGTATTTTAAAAACCACAAGTCACACAGAAATAAATCCATACTTGTGCTTTCATTCCAAATATGCAATTTTAGCACACTATAAAAGGTGACAGTGGGGGTTTTTTTGTTGTTATTTGAGGTGTATATAATATTGTTAAAGATTCGGTGTTTGTGCTAAAGCTTGCACCGAAAACAAGGCATGGATTGCCAGGCACAATGAAATTTGCCACAGAAGCACCCTGTTGTTCAAATCAGAGCACTCCAAGCATTTCATCAGGCTGTGTTACAAAGGTTCTGCTTCTGAGACCAACAGCAGAAAGCAGGGCGATTTAGCCTGTGTCACAGCAAGCCACCTTGGACTCCTGACTGTGATTAAGTAATGCCCATGTACACTGAGAAGGACAAACAGACCCCTTTAGTACAAATTCTGGATGCAGCTTACTTTTAAACCTTTGGGTCCAAATCAAAATCTCTTAGAAGTTATGCCCTATCTAGGTCTTATGAAGCTGTGCTTATGACAGTGTATTTGTCTTGTGAAAATCTGCAATCAAAAACAACATATACAGCATTATCATTATTAATGCTATTATTATTATGAGAAATTATGGGGGGTTTTTTTGGCAAAAGAAATACTAATTTGACTGTCAATTGAAGATACTTCAAGGTATACCAGAAGGGCTGGATAAAATCATGGTTCACAGAAATTCACCAGATGTGTCCAGCAGGACTGGATGATCTTAGGAGTTTGGAGATTTATGAAACTGTCTAGAGCTTTCTGTGCTCTAAAAAAAAAAATAAAATTAAAAATTAAAAATGTGGTCGTCCATTCAGTAGATCAGAAACTTTTAATTTTGAAGAGAAAATTCATTATTTCAAATTCAGACGAAGCTGATGCTTCAAAATACTCTAATTCTTAGTGTCTTTCCAGGACTTCCAACTGAGTAAAATGGGAAAAAAAAAAAACAAATCAGCATAAAATTTACATTTTCTTGAGAGATACCACTTAGATATGACTCTGCTCCAACATGTTTCTAAAAAAGTGTGGCACATAAAATATCAACCAATGCACATAAAAAATAATTTTGTTTTTTTAAATACCATGGGTACTCTGCTGATTAAAGTTCAGTTATAGTGGCTGATAAGACAGAAACTTCTGATAAGATACATTGGAAAGGTTTACATTTCTAAAGAAACATAAATGCATTCATTTTAAACTCACAAGAATTCTTAAAACTTTGGTAAGAGAAGGAAACCTTCAGGTTATCTAAAGCAGTCAGCAAAATATTTACCTAATATATTTAAAAGAATAACATGGGTCTGTCTTCTACATCCAGAAGCTAGACACATATTGCTGTTTTAACTTGCTTTCCCTGATTCCTTTTTACCTCTTTTGAACCTTCTGTTTTTCAAGCTTTTGTCTTGATTATAACCAGTAATATGAAATTATTTAATCACCTAATTTTTTTTTACATAAAACATTTAGAAAAACACCCAACACATTTCTTTCAGCTAATGTCACATACATAACAACAAGGCGGTAAGCTGCCTTAAACTTTATCCCTTACTAACTAGTATTCACAGTAAATAGTGATTGCCTGGAGCCTAGTCAGGTCTCTGAAATCTGTGAAAAAATCCCAGAACTTCAGGGCCTCGATTTTTTAGCATGAAATAGACAGCACTCCTATCTTTCTTGGGAAGTTCCCAAGAAACTGAAATATTCAGAGCTTTTCAAAATTACCATATTGTTGATTTACCTTGGAATTCTTTTGGTCTAATTGACAGTGATGGAATAGAAGCTTTGTTGTTGATTACATATTGAATTATGTGCTTTTAATCTAATTAGGGCAGCTTACTGAAAAGTACAGATAGTGGGTTAGATGTATTTCATATGAAAAAATAGACATAAGCAATAAAAAGCAAGAGAAAACTGTGAAATTTGCTCATTCCTCTGTCACGAATGATCATAAAATTTTGACTAAAAGTTGAATTAAAAACAGGTAAAGGCAAAAAAAGCCAAAACCAACCACTCAACCTCAGAAAGAGGTCTGTTAAATGCTCATATGTACTTAAGTCCTTAGTGGTTGGTTAGGAAATACAAAGAAACCCTCGTAGAGGACACCAGATAGTGTAATGAAGTTTGAAGTGCTGACAACAAAAATTGTATTTTCCAAAAGTGTAAAACTATATTTCTTCAATTTAAAACAGTGAAAATGCAAGTAATATTTTTTAAAAACATTAAGGTTATTATTTCCAATACTGACCAATACCTGTACTGTTAAGGACTTGTGTTTTGAAGATTTGCAATCAGTAGTAACTTAAAGTTTCAGTACATAAAAGAACAAAAATCTGATCTCAATTACTTTTCTATTTGGAATTGCAATATAAATTTAGAAAGGAACCTAATCCCTTCAGAATTAATAATAGGAGAATAACCAGGTTGTTGTCTGGCACACAAAGCAGTGCCTGTGTTAAGCTTCCAAAACGGTGCTGCAGCAAAATCAGGTATCTCAGACAAGAAGTCCTAGAAGTCAGTAAGCTGCATGAGGTACAGCTTCGACGGGCTAGGAGAGGTGTGAAGACCTGTCTGAAATACTACGGATATGTTTCTTGACAGGCTTTTCAGTGCTTGCTGAGCATTGGTTTTTTACTCCACTTCATATCAACAACTCTGAATTGTTCCTCAAAACATGGTGTTTAACTTGTTAAGTTATGAAAGGTGGATTTATATACTAAGTGATATGAGAATTTTTAATTTAAATACTAAGTGAAATGAGAAATTTGAAGACGATCTCCTTCTTCCATAAGTATTCCAAGTGTAGGAATATTGGATTAGGAAATGAAAAGGTTGTTGTCACTGCTTTTTGAATGGATGCTGCTTTAAGGGCTGTATTTTCACCATAATTCCTTCTTTACTTTTTTTTTTCTGTATTTATCATTTTGTCTCCTTCATCCAGACAAATCCTCTGTTATTCGTACAACAGTTGGCACTAAATGATATATAACAATGACAACTTCACTTGAAATTCAACACTGAATACTTAGACATGTGCTTTACTCATAATACCTCGATGTTGTTGATCAGTGACAGCAAATGACCACAGAACAAAAGGAAATGATGGGATGACAGAAATCACCCATCAGAGAGATTCCTACAGACACAAGACATTTAGTGCCAGTGAGCACAGGTCAATGCAATGTATAATTCTCCAGTTGATTTTAGTAGTTAGAGATACATAATTATGTGTCTGACTGAACAGAAGTGTTAGCACACAAGCAGATAGTTACATGATTCAGGTCCTGCTTGACCAACCAGATCTCCTTCTATCACAAGGTGACCTGCATGGTTAATGAAGAAAAGACTGTGAACATTGTCTATTTGGACTTTAATAATGCATTTGACACTGTCTCCTACGGCATTCTCCTGGAGATACTGGCTGCTCCTGGCCTGGATATGTGTAATCTTTGCTGGGTAAAAAACTAGCTGGTTGGCCGAGCCTAAAAAGGAGTCATTAATGGTGCCACATCTAGCTGGCCAACAGTCACCAGTTATTCTCCCAGGGCTGGGTACTGTGGCCTGTCTTTTATTTTCTTATCTTTATTGATGACTTGGATGAGGAGATTGAGTGCACTCAGTATGCTAGCAGACAATACCAAGTTGGGCAGGAGTGTTGATCTGCTGAAGGGTAGAAAGGCTCTGCAGTGGGATCTGGACAGGATGGATTGATGGGTTATGGACAATTTTATGAGGTTCAACAGGGAAAGTGCCTGTTCCTGCATTTGGGCCACAACAAGCCCATGCACTGCTATAAGATTGGGGAAGAGTGGCTGGAAAGTTGCTTGGGTGAAAAAGACCTAAAGGGGGCGACTGGTGGTTAAACATGAACCAGCTTTTGCCCAAGCAGCCAAGAAGGACAACAGCATCATGGCCTATATCAGAAATAGCATAGCCAGCAGGGCCAGAAAAATGATTGCCCCCCTGCACTCAGCGCTGGTGAGGCTGCACCTTGAATCCTGTGTTCAGTTCTGGACCCCTCACTACAAGAGAGATATTGAGGTGTATATATGATTAGAGTTTGAATATTTCCGGGAGCTTGTTTCTTCATAAATTATCACTTCTTCTAAATTTACAGGTTTTCTTTAAAAGAATATAAAATGCACTATATGTATTGAGTTCCTACTAAAATGCATGTAATACCTTCACATGAAAAATTAGCTCCCCATACAGAGATTCTTCTGCTTCAGCTCATGGCAAGTATTGAATTTATAACTGCTTCTTTCTGTCAAGCTTTTTCCCAATAATGCGTATTAAAATGATTACATAAAAATAAATTGCATTACAGAGTATCATAATGTTTTCAAAGATGACATTACATTAGTCTAACACTGGTCAATTTTCTCCGATCCTCTAATAGCATGGGTAATACCTTGCTTTGTGGGTGTTTTTGTTCTTGTTATTTCTGATTTTCTCTTTTTTCCTGGAAGAAATGTGCAACATTTCCCAGCACACATAAATAAGATCTGGTTTTACATTGTACTGTGGGCGCTGTGTCTAGGTTTACTTCAGCCAGCTAAATCTAATAAACATCTACTGAGATAGTAATTTTTAAGTTCAAGTTCAATATCAAACATGTCAGCAGTGCACTTAGCAAAATGCAGGGCAACAGTTTGTAGAAAATGCAGATGCAGTCACCTGTAATTTTTATCAAATTATAAAGCCTTGTTAGAGTGCTGAGATTTCGGCAGCTAGCAATGCTTAAATAAAAACAATCCTTCTGCAGGAAGTGATTGTTTTTCTTAGGCGTAGGTAGATTAAACATCAGTTCATTTACATAATTTTGGCACATGCTCTACCACTTACACATTTATTATCCACATTCATAAAATGAATAATAGATTTTGCATAGTGTTATCAAGAAGTTTCATGCTGAAATGGATGGGTATTTGTATATATTATCCTATATCTACTGATGTTATTTTTATTTCAGGTTTTGTTTTTTTTTTTTTGGTAAAATGATTGTTGATGACCTAAAAATAATCATAATAATTTAGAAGTGTGAAATATTATGGTAAATTATATAGAATTATTTTAGAAGAATTAATTATACGTTATGGTACTGAAGGTCTCTGTATATTTAGCAGTGTCGTGGTTTAAGTCCAGTCAACCACGAAGTTTTCTCACTCACTCACTCCCCTTTCTTTCTTCCCCCAGTCCCAGGGGGATGGGGAGGAGAATTCAAAGAATGTAGCTCCCACAGGTTGAGATAAGAACAGTTTAGTAACTAAGGTATAACTTATATATCATATACAAAGAAAGAGAATACAACTGCTCATCATCCAGCCTGACCAAGCCAGTGCACCCCCCAGCAGCGAACCCCCCAGGGCACCCCTACCCTTCCAGGACTCTGCCCTCCAGTTTCACATCCTGGACACGATGTGCTGTGGCATGGAATAACCTCTTTGGTCAGTTTGGGTCAGCTGTCCTGTCTCTGCTTCCTCCCGGCTTCCCCTCCTCCCTGGCAGGGCATGAGGCTCAGAAAGTCCTTGGCCAGACCAAAACATTACCAAGCAGTAACTGAAAACACTGGTGTTATTAGCGCTGTTCCCAGGCCCAAAATCAAAAACGCAGCACTGCAGCAGCTACCAAGAAGGAGAAAAATGACTGCTGCTGCTGAACCCAGGGCAAGCAGATAAAGATACTGAATATATTTTTCAAGCAGCATAAATTATTTCTGGGTTATGATTAAAAAGAAGTATAGAAGTTTACTTATTTAAGGAAGTTAAATCCAAAAGTTAAGGCATTAATAGTTTCATCTAATGGCTGCTGACAAACTCTGAAATTACCTTTTCCTACTACACATCTGCAAAGTTCTAAGACAAGTAAGTAATTCGAATGGTTAAATCCAAAGGGATTCTTTAAGTAGCTATTCCACCCAACTTGGTCTAGATTCAGAAAGTGTTTGCAGTAGTAATTTATGACCTGTATCTTCCAACTGGATTACTTTATATATGAGGAGAGGTGAAGAAAGCTGGAAATGCTCATTCTGGAGAAGGTTCAGGAGGATCTTAGTGTGTATTAATCCACCTCATAGGAGGATGAAGATGAAGGACACAGACTCTTCTCAGCAGTGTCCATTGACTTGACAGGAGTCAACAGGCACAAATTAAGAAACAGGAAATTTTATCGAAACAGAAGGAAACACTTTATTGTGAGGGTGGTAATTGGCAACCAGAAAAGTTGTGGAGTCTCCATCCCTGAAGATTTTCAAAACTCAATAGGACATGGTCCCAGGCTTTTGACTAAGCAGGGTAGTTAGGCTGCATAATTTCAAGAAGTCCATTCCCACCTCAACTATTCTGTGAGTCTGTGATTCTGTAACATGCACCAGGAGACATTTCCAGTCCCCTCTATGTAACTGGAGTGTTGGATAACTGCATTCAAATACCTCCAGAAAATTGCTTAATTTTTCCACTGGTGATATTAATATATAAAAATATAAAAAAGATCTTCAATGTTACTCAAACAATGGCAAAGATAGTGTTTATAGTGGCAGTATCTACACCACCATCATTTTTATACTTTCATGTTCATTGTACAGAAGACACAAGATAAGGCTCAGCACTGAGACCCTGAATTGCCTGTGAAAGATATTTGCTTTCACTAGTCCAGTAAATTCAAACTTGACTTTGAAATAAAATTTAATCACTGTCCAGTAATGCTATTCTGCAGATTCTCCTAAACAAAATGGAGGACCAACATTCTTGTTCATGCACAGTCCTGAAGACGCCTCCAGTTTCTTACAGACTGAATATTTTCTGTCACAAATCAAGTTTAATAAAGTGATTATGAAGTTCTCAGGTGTCTCCTGTTCTGCCCTTAAAACTTGCGGGTAACTTTCAGACGTGTCTTCCTTCTGATAAGAACTTCTGATGAATTCATACCATTTTTTCATATCTTTCTTTCTTCTCAGGAGCTCTTGAGGCTTAGCTGTGGGTAAACTGTGTTGATTACAGCTTCAGTAATCCATCTCGATCCACCCGTCAACTTGATAAGACAAACTCCTCTTACTTCTCCTTTTGTTAAAGTTACACGTCTGTTATTTTTAAGTCTTAAAAAAAAAAAAAAGAAAGAAGAGAAAAGAAAAAAGAAAAAAAGAAGAAAGGAAGAAAAGAAGATACTGGTTTTCAGCCTGTGAATGACAGATTATTCACAGGGATTTGGCTTTTAACTTTCTTCACGCTTTTCTGAAACTGATTTTTCTCAGACTGATGTTTCTGAATTGTGTCTTTACCAGTTCCTACAGTGTGCTTCTCTTCTGCTGATGTGTAAACTTTTTTGGTCTTGTCTTGTATTTCAAAACTTCAAGGGTAAGAATAATCTCCTTTAGTTGTAGAAGTCTGCATCAGGAGGAAGTGAACTGTGCTCTAGCTGTGCTCCATTCATAATAACACTGGCATTTGGAATATTAAAACCAAGATAAGTAAATTGACCATAATATTTTTGACATAAAATCAGAATAAAAGTGAACAAGGCTATTCCTCAGATTAGTTCTACAGATTTCTGTTTCAGGAATTTGAAATAATTTCATGTAGATTTTACCAGAAAATCTCAGGAAAAATCTTTTTCTTTTTTTTTTTTTTTTTGATAGAATTTAAATCAGATCTTCATGTTCCTGATGTGCAGTAGGAAACTGCATCTTTTCTGAGTATTTTTGGTGGCACAGAAAATTTTCCAAAGTTCTTCAGTGCAATTTTATTCACTTCAAGATATTTATGTTCTGTTCAGGCATAGAATAAGATGAAATTTCAGGTCCCAGATTAGTTTTATCATCTGAGACAATATGATCTTTATGATGACCTGAAATACATGCTGGGAAACTATAAATGTAATGGTGATACTTTGACATAGAAATGTGACATTCAAAAAAAGGATCACCCAGGAATGCTATTTTTATTAGAAAATATTTATTTATCTTTGAAATATTTTCTTTCTAGTCATGTACTGCTAGATAAAATAAGTAAAAATACGTTTAGTATATCAGTTGTCCTTTACAGTAAACTTCTTAAGTAGAAACTATACAAAGTGCCATCCATTATGGAAGATGAGAGTAAGTATAAATAATAAATCTAAAGCTCTAAAATTTAGATCAAATTGACTATTAGTAGAATGGCAAAGACCACTTAAAATTAAATGTGTAAATACCTTTATATAGCTATAGCTAACTTGGAAGTAAATAGCTAGTAGTTTGTCAGGATTTATTTCTGGAAGAGGAAGAAGCAAAGAGATCTTGGTGGTTTTGTCAGAGTAAATTTTCTTATGTTTCCTGGACCAGAAATTTTCTTCACATGACCCCTGTGAGATGTAGATGGAAAAATGAACATAGATTAAACCAATCTGCAGTAATAAATATCTCAGTGTTTTCAATTGATTTAAAGGGACCGTTATGTTTATAGTTAAATGTGTGTCTATGTGGTGAGCTGGACTAGGTAAGGAAAGAAATTCTTATAAAATATGTGATAAAACATAAAAGACCTTTCTCAGTATTGCCTAGTGAACAATATATTACATGAAGCTTCTCCAATGCTGTATTCTGGATCTGTGTGTTGGAAAGTAATGACAGAAAGAACTAAACTTACAAACTCCCCTAAACAACTGCACCTCACAGTCCAATTATGCACTTATTCATTTTAGAGATGAAATTTTACGTTGATGAAAATCACATCACTGAAGCTCAAAATTAACTTCTTTTTCTTTTTTTTTAATTTTGTTTTCATTAAATTAGCTCACATACAATGGCACATATAAGTAGCCCTTGGCACCCTGAGACATATTGCAATGGAAGTCAAAAAGGGAGTAACAAATATCAAAAAAGATAGTACAACTGCTGTACAATAGACAATAAATGACTCTAAGCAGGCATGTCCTTATCAAGTACAGTAACCAATAGACTGACTTTGCAGTGTATCTTGAATGTCAGCAGACCTTTGCTGTTTCAAATCAAATAGGCTACCCATGATAGTACCTCAAAGCTGAGGAACTTAGTTTGAAAGTAATTTAAGTAGTCGAATTCTTTTGTATTTTTGTCTTCATTATTTAACTTCAATTATTTAAATAATATAACCAGGCAATGTTGCAAGGAAGGATATCCAATGTGATTTGAAACTTCAGAAGCAAAACCGATCTGTACAGTTCTATAATAGGTATCGTTATCTTAAACAAACAAACAAACAAAAAGCCCCCCC